>JANSTU010001694.1:0-18928 GCA_027564075.1 Bolitophila hybrida
TTAAATTTGTAATTTGTAAATTGTAGTGTTTTTTATTATTTTAATTATTTCTCTTCTTTTATTATTTATTTTTTAATTTGTATAATTGTTGTTTTAATTTGTTTTTTTAATTTGTAATGTAATGAAAAAAATGTATGTGATGTATGTGTCAGTCAGTTGGGGAGAATGTCCCTGTAGACGTCATATATAAAAAAAAAGAAGAAATATTACAAATAATACATGCGCTTAGCAAATTGCAATACATATATACATTTTAATATTATATATCAACTTTCTGCACCATTTATTTTCTGTTTTCATCACACTTGTAACATAGAATCTACATAACATGGATGTTAAATGTTAAATTAAACATCTATGTTACATAGGTAATCTCTTTGTATCTTCGAGCTATCAGTGTTGTAACATTGACCAAAATGTATGTAACCGTCCCTTATAACCATATTCTTTGAAATTACGTTAATATTTCATTAAAGGTAACATTAACCTCAATGTTTCTTGTTGTGCTGCTTGGGACCTACTATATGTTACATGTTACTGATTATTCTTAAAAACCATTTCGTAACTAACTTTGATGTTACTGAAATTACCATTGCAATATTGTTATGTTAATGTAACATATGTTACGTTGTTATAAAATTGATGTTAGCACACTTAACTTCTATCATGTTTATTACATGGTTTTAAATATTTTGAAGGGTACGTTACTTTTACTACATACATCTTTGTGATTTAACAAGCATACCTGTCAAACATTTTTGGAAAATGGCTCCTAAAATGTCTGTCTTTCGCAGACACAGACATTCATGAGCACGTTTAGTGCGAGAAGCCCAGACAATTGTCATATAAGAACAGCCACAAATGTTTGAAGGGCAAAATACGGACAATTGTGCATCAAATTGCATGTGTACAATCCAGAAACATTATTGCATTTGTTTTGTCCTGCATACATTTGTGCATGTTCTTATTCGATAATATAGTCTGGGTTTCGCTCACTAAAACCTGTATGTATGTAAATAGCTGACTTTACAATGGCTGCTTGATTTTACGCGGAATTTTCACTACAGTTGGCTAGTGCAACTAAATAGCCTTACTCGGACGGTTAGCCAGCTGGCCGAAGGATTTAAAAAATGGCCTACTTGAATCGGCGCAATGTATACACTTTACAATTTTTTAGAGTTCTATTCAAATAAATAAAAAGTAAAATCATACAATAATTCATACATTTATAATTCAACTTCAACAAAACTATTAAGTAGATTTTTTTTTAAATATTGTTGAATACATTTTTTTAGCTTAAAGCTTTTGGTAAAATATGAAGCTCACCCACGACAGCTATTCAACCAACTTCAAAGTTGTGCCAGTTTTAGGAAAAAGTTTAGTAAAACTGGTTAAATATATAATTTAATTCTTTACAACTTTAAATACAGATATGTTTTTCATCAAAACGTGAAAACAGTGGAAATAATATCTAAAACAAACCAAGCATATACATCTGTAAAGGCGGACAACGCATGGTTGGAATTGGGAGGTATTAAACTACTTCATAACAAAAAAACTTTTTTAATGAAAATTGATTAGTTCAACTCACAACAAATAAATAGACGTCCGCTACGATTAAGCTTCATATAATATCTAATTTAACTGTTCATTTACAATTGTTTCACACACACATATGTACATATTATAGTTTATTGAAATTGCTCGACAATTATACGAGTGTATTTTACCATTATTGAAATAATTTTCTTTTTATCCATTCTGCCCGCTTTGGAATATTTCATTTATTTTTAATAATCAATCAATAACTCAATTTTTGGGTAAATGACATAGCTTCTTAATGTTTCGTTTTGTTATGCCTGTTTGTATTTTTGTTTTTGTTTTGTTATGCGTCTAATCCAGGGAATATATTATTATATTATACATCCTTTATTTTGGTAGGTGTTGCAATTCTGAGATGTATTCCTTGCGCCACTTCTCCCAAGTGTCTTGCACAATGCGCTGTGTCAGTTGCCATATATTTAACCGATTAAGTGTTGCATCAGTAAGTTTAACATCTGGAAGTGGCCGAGAATTCAAGCAAGACTCAATTTGACAGAGAACTGTGCACATTTCTTAATTGTGAGAAGCGTAGAGCCAACTACCCGTCGTAGATGGTACTTTGCTGATTTTACTGCGGACTCCCCAATCCTAAATTCTCCGATACACGTTCTTTCTGTTTACACTGTGATGGACAGCGTCCAGTTTGAGCTGTGGGCTTGGCAGAGGAATATACAGGACTTCCGTATTCCAGACTGGGAAGATGGCGATTTTGTGGATCGCTAGCATGGTTTTCCTTTCATATCCCCATTTTTGTGAGCTATTACTTTTAGGATATTATGTTTTGGAGTCGCATTTGATATTGTGAGGCCAAGGTAGTTGTAAGTGGTTCTGTTATCGATAGGTAGACCGTCCATAGTTAGGTTGGGTTCTGTATGGTTCTGTATGGGAGTCTGCAAAAGTGTACCATGCACGTTTTGATGGGATAGAATCGGAATTCACTGTTGGTCGACCAGTTCATGAGGTTATTTATTAATCTTGGTAGCGAGTGAGTGCAGTCGTCTAGGATTTTCACTTTCACATATACTAAGTCATCCAATAAGTCCGTAGGATGAAATATAGATGGCGTTATTCAGTAGAAACCAAACAGTGTCTTGATAGACATTATGCGAACTCTGCTCCATCAAGACAAAAGAAGAGAAGTAAAAAAAAATATGACCGCTATAATCGTTGTATAGCCCTCGAAGGCAACTATGTTGAATAATAAAATCGAGTATGAAAAAATTCAATTATTGAGGCGACTTCGTTTAAAGCGGCCAGAATGAAGGTGACCGCCAAAACTTATCCTTGTGGATTGAATAAACGATCTGGAGAGTTTATTGTCAACAAGTACCTGTAACAAACGAAGGTTAATAAAGTTTGCAATACATTTTACCATATTTTATATTCAATTTGGTTAGGGTTTCTAGAATAGCATATCGCCAGTTATCATAGGCCTTTTCCAAGTCAAAAACTACCACTGTTAGGTGTTCCCGATTGGTGAATGATTTATGTATATCATATATCATATATCACTCGATGTCTTTGTCTGTTAACCGTTTTCAAGTTTCCAGGATCCAAATCAAACATATAGGTTTACCTTTTTTCCATAAATTAACATGGCGTATTCGAAAGTGTAATTGGTCTGTAGCTCGAAGGATCGGTTTGGTTCTTATTTTGTTTTTTTGTGCACTACGATGCCGGTTCTCCACGTTGTGGGGAATGTGTCGAGGGCCCATATTTTATTAAATGAGCCTAGGAGCGAAGATTTTGAAGTAGATGAGAGGTGAATTAGATGAATTCCATCTGGTCCGGCTCCTTTACATTTTTTGAGTGCCAGTTCCATTTCAAACATAGAAAAATGTCGGTTGTAAGTTTCTTGGTTGTAGCTATCAGCAATCACCTATAGGTATATATGGATTTAGCCAGGTATTTAAATCTGTTAAAGGCATCGGTGTAGTTGGAGGAGCTGGATACAGACTCAAAATATTTTCCAAGTGCGTTGGCCATGTGGGTTGGTTCCGATATAAGCTGTGTTTACGAATCTGCTTGCCTCTGCTTTTTCCTGTGATTTTGTGGATGCAGTTTCATATTTGACCAGATGGTGTATTTTCGTTCAGTGAAGACGATTCAGGATTGTTTTTTTGCCTCTCTGATACTACGCCTGGCTTTAGCTCGATTAAGTCGAAATGCTGATAAATTTTCCTGAGTAGGTGCTCGGTTAAATCTTATTAGTGCCTTTTTCCGGTTTTGGATGCAGGTGCACTTTTTGGAGTGTGAGCAGTTTTTGGGATTGTTGTATTGCAGCGTCTATGATTTTAACCATAGCCATAGCCGAGTGGGTTAACGCATTGGCCTGGTTTATGGGAGGTCGCCGGTTCAATCCCGGCCGACAGACCGAAGTGTTTTTCGAATGTAGCACTTTAAATCAGTAGAGTCGCATCAGGGCAAATTAAGACTCCTAACCATCGGGGATGTGTTGTGAGTGTTAGAGCACAGTAGCTCCAATAGGAGTAGCACAGCACAAACAGCCCATTAATATGACCTGACCACTCGTGTGAACCCGTAATGGTCAATGGATCCGGTGAGCGGCATCGCACACTGGCCCTATGTCCCACAAGGGATTAAAGTATCCAATGATGATGATGAGTTGTTCATATATCATCATATCATATTCTTGTTCTTGTGTTGTATGTATAACGGTTAGAGAATATGTAAGATAACATAACTTGCAATTAAGTTTCTGATTTGTTAATTATTGAATAAACTTTTAAAACATTTATTGAAAATGAGTTCGGTGTGGACATTTTTTACAAGAGACAGTGGAAAAATACAGCAAATTGCAAAATTTGACAAAGAAAATTTAAATATTCCGGGTCAACATCATCAATGTTTAGACACTTGGATATTCATAACGCTGCTGCTCTTGAAGCATCAATCTTCAAACCAGTGTGAATCGGAAATGCAACCACAACGATCATCGATATTACAATATATGCAAAGAAAAGAAAAGAACACGTAAGTATCTATATGTTTTATGTACATTTTAAACTATTAAGTACATCTTCATATTTTATTAAAAAAAAACATTTAAAATACAAAACATAATTTTATTGCAAAAGTAGTATTTTAAATTCCTACTAATTGAGTCAAATACTTTTAATATATAATATTTAAGCCACACATATAGTATATTTAAGTTTCATATTTCAGTATTTCCGTTCACCATTTTATTTTATTTAATCAGTATTATGCGTAAAACTGTACAATTGTTTGGCATAATAAATACATAAACACATTATAATAATAATAAATACATAAACAATAAATACAAAATCTGAGATATTTAGGCCGATTTTTTTTCAAATAGTTTTAAAATGTTATTGAGCTAATTAAAATAGAATGTATTGTATTTTTTTATGGTAATATTTTTTATGTGTTCATAAATATTAAAAAAGTTTTATAAACAACGTTTTTTTTTTCACTCTGGTTTACAAGATGAAGAAAAAATCGCAAATTTAATGAAACTATATTTTTAATATATATTATATATAACATATATGAAGCCAATATCAATTGTTGAAGGCTGTTTCAAGGATGTTTCAAGTTTTTAATGCAATCCTAGCTACGGATGCAATGAAGGAAAGCCACACTGCGGAACATTTAAAGACAGTTATTGTGGATGTGGTAGATGAATAGAACTTTAATTTTTAATTGCAAAATTATGGCGACGTATCATAATAATGCCAAAAACATAACAAATGCTGCAACACAATCTAAAAAATTGGGATATAGAAATTTCTTTGCTTTTGAAAAAAAATCTAATGTGGTGAGTTTTTTTAACCACACCTGCAAAGCTAGCTAAGCATACATTTTTACATTAATACATTACATTACATTAATACATTACATTTTTACATTAATACAGCAAGTAAAAACTCTCTGGAACTCGTGCTTTTATGTTACAAAGAATTATGAAGCAAAAAGTGTGCATCGCTGCAGTTTTTAACGACAGATATATCGTCTCACAAACAAAATCTTTCTCCAAATGGGGATTATTTCTTCTGTCTTTATATTAATAGAAGAAATTGTTGAAATTCTGGAACCATTTGAAGAGCTAATTACAGTTGATTAGACGTTTTGCTTTTATATAGTGCGAAAAAAATTAAGTCAAATTAATTGCATCTTATTTAGAAACGCGATATAAAAATTTTAAATTAAGGGTATTGAAAATGTAAAAGAATGGCTAAAGGTTAAAAAACGCATCAAAAAGCATATCTCACACTTGTGATGAGGAAATAACTTTACAAATATTTGTAATTAAGTATTACCATTTACAATTCATAATTTTTATTTGAACATTCTTGGAAATTGTAGCCGTCATCCTTATATACTTTTAAAATTTCGTATGTATTTAAAACCTTTTTAAAACCCAAATATACTCACCCTTTCTTTATTTTATAAAAGCTTTCTTGCAATTAGCAGAAATTTATTTAAAACCTAATTACAGTAGGTTACTCATAATTCTTGACTTCATCTGATGGCCTGTGCGATGATTTAACTGACAATACTCTAGTTCATAGTTGAGTTTGCTGCTAACGCTATCGATGATAAAGCAAAAGACAATAACTTGAGGGACTCGACACATTCATATATTCCTAATCTTTGTAATAATGTATATTCATTAATTGTTGATGGTAGTTGTATTTATATATGTGTATTGTTCTTACTTTGACGCTTTGACCAAGTTTTTGGGTCATGTGTACCTAAAAAGACAGTGCTACATACTTAGCGACCTGCATGGTACAATCGATCACTCTTAAAGTTGAAAATCTTAAAGACGAAAACATGGAACAGATACAATCAATGCTGACCATTCAAAGTATGCTAGTCTAAGATTCTAATATTTATTGGCATCCAAAGTCTTGCGTGCATGTGCTTAAAATGTGCTCAGCACCTACAGCCTCGCTGGAGACTTTTCCAAATCTTACGCCCTTCCCATTGCTTGTCGAGGGCGGAGCTATTCTAACTTCATTTCAATAATTAATGGATCAGTACTAAGTCGCTATTCATCTTTATGTCAAAATGACAATATTGAATACTTTGAAAACTTGTCCAGGGTCACCATACCCAAATAGGAGAAATGGCAAAACGAAAGTCACTTCACAGGAAATGGCTCAAAATATAAAGCTCTATATACCAAAATTTGCGACGGTATTTCAAGCAGGTATACATGTAATTCTTCTAGGTCCTCTAATCCTTCTTGAGAATCAATTAGAAAAAAATGGCACGTTTCTTTTCTGAGAGTCAAGCAGCACTAAGAGCTTTTGACACACAATTTACTGTCGGGGCTGGTAATAGAAAATCTCATTTAATCTTTTAGCTCTATACATAATTCGGTTGTGTTCATTTGTATTCCTATATTCTAAGCGCTGTAGGTGCTTATTATTGGAGTCCCTTTCTAAACGAAGAAAAAATGCTGGAATATTCTTTATTTTTGACATGATCTCATGTCGCTTAGATGTACCGAATTTGTTGTCACTTGTTTAACGTACCTGATCGAGTTTTGCGTGAGCTTGACTTCGTTCGTTCCAATGAATAATATGGCACAATCTATTATCCGTTTTTCTAGCTTTTTTATTTAGCTTTATCTTTTGAGTTTTTTGTTAGTGTCCTACGAATGGTCCTGAGTGAATGTGAATGTTTTGTATAAATAAATGGTAAGTTAACTTTATGTCGTGGTCGTTCTTACAGGATAACAACCATACAGACACACATTAATAAACTTCATACACTGAATTGAGAGTCATACACTGAATTGAAAGTCAGACAAGCTTAATCTATATTTAGTAAACCCTACTTGACAGCTCAAAGATTAAGAAACATTCATATATGGAACACAAAGTATTATAACCTAGGTCATAGGAAGATTATAGACTTAGTTTTTAACGAAACAGAATATCTTATGATGACCGACCAGATGCTTCCAAAATACAGATTCCTTAAAACGTTCAAAACCACTTTTCCGAGCATTTAAGATTGGCTGGACATTTTTCACTTCCAAGTGAAAATGATGTAGCAATATACACAGATGGATCCAAAATAAATTCTAGAGCGGGAACGGGTATATTTAGCTTACAGCCAGAAATACGCATTCCTCTTGGACATTATGCTATATTATTCCAGGCAGAAATTATCGCAATTTTAGCTAGAATTGTGGAATTAAATCTATACATACAGTTGTCATATGCTCTGATAGCCAAGCTGCTTTAAAGGCACTATCATCATATCGTATAACGTCTATAACGGCCATAAATGGATTAATGTTTATTTTGTATGTATGTATATATATATATATATATAACATACATATATAAAAATGTAAACCGATTAAAAGAATGGGGAATTACTGTTCCGGGCGATCTCCGCAAAACTGTTAAACGCTCTATGAAACATATACTTGACCATGAAGCATTGATCTTATGCTCTTGGCCAGGCAAGACAATCATCGACGAAGCCAATAGTCTCTCATTGGATCCTGTAATCTCTTGTGGGACATAGGGCCAGTGTGCGATGCCTCACACCGGATTAATTGGTCAGGTCATGTTAATGTGCTGTGCTACTCCTATTGGAGCTACTGTGCTCTAACACTAACAGCACATCCCCGATGGTTTGCAGGGCAAATGCGCATATTTTTGAGATATCTCTATGCTCCGAGATCTATCTTGCTATTTATATTCGGAATAGTACTGAAGAAGAACCTAGAACCTACTGATTTAAAGTACTGCATTCGAAAAACACTTCGGTCTACCAATAGTAAAAAACAAAAAAACGCCTAATTTTATATTATTTTAATTTGATTAAAAGTGGAATATAATATATTTATTTTTTCTTAAGAATTTGTAATTAATTTATTTATATAAAAGAGTGCGAATTTGAAAGCAAACAGAGTTAAAATGTGATGGTTTACAAATTGTAGTTATATTTGCTTTAAAAACACGAAGTTGTATGAAGAGTGCAAAATACAGTGTCAATTGGCGAAATTTGCACAGAAAATGTCGCCAGTTTAAATTCAGTGGAGAAGTAGTGAAAATGTGTGCAAAATCTATGCAGTCTCGAAAACGACGAGGCAGAAAATAAATAAGGCTTTTTTAGCCTTGATTTGCACTCAAATGACGCCCATTTGCACAGTTTTTGAACGCAGCATATGAATTTTAGAAGGTGGTTCGGTTTTCCCTTCATTTATAATATTTATTTTATACTGTGGTTTAAAAAAAATGTAATGTATTTTTTGATGACTTCGAAAAAAACCACTTCAAAGTTTTTTGAACATTTGTTTCCTTTTCGAAGAAATCGAGGAAAGTGTTGTTATTCCTAGGATATGTCATCCTTCACGCCTTATAATGTATTTGCATACTATATCCAACTATGGATTTTTTGCATTAAATATCATCATATTTTTTTTTGTTCGTTCAAATTGAACTTTCGATTTAAAGAAATATGAAGTAAATTGTTTAGATTTCGCATTTTTTAACACCACTGTTATTGTGTGATTGTTTGTGCAGTTAGTATTTACTTTTTTGTGGAAAATTCAGTATCTCTTTAATAGAGAAAAAAATTCGAATGTTCTATGAATGTGAATAACCGGATTTTCATCTGGAATGAGAAACGAGGTTCATCTACATTTGTTATAGACACCGGCTCGTCTAGCTCCAAGTCGGTATTTCTTTGTAGGTAAATTCGTCTGAGATGATACTGTATTATAGACGTGAAACCTATACGTGTCATAAAAGCAAAACATGAATTGCTCCAGGTGCTTACATTTTTAGTCAAGGAACTTGCAGAGGATGACGTTGCAAGGCATGTATGACGCGAGTTCTAAGATGTATATGAACGCAAAAGTGACTCTGCTTAAGCTTCGTGAAACGCTTTAGTGGTTCGCACGTTTAATGAACTGTGTTCAGAAACCAGTTCATGAGCATGATTGGACGAGACGATCTGCACTACCTGAAGTCATGTTTTTCCTGTGAGTGAAACTTCACAACTTGTGAAATGCTATCAGACCACTGATACCAATTTTCCATTAGCCATCATCGAAGCTCTGCGTCGCCGCTACGACAACAAGATTGTTGAAGCACACCTTACTAAATGTTGTCTGACACGATCAACGAGGACATACATACATACGGTCCTTAACGGGCTTAGTAGAGAAAACCAATTATCAATAATTAGGGTGGTCTATTTTTGTTTGTATAATAAATTGTATATATATTTCTGAAAATACACAAAATGTTTTGTGTTCTGAAGGAGCCCGCCCATGAAAATAATGACAATAAAACTGCCTCACAGCCTGATAATAGATACTTAAAATATATATAATTTCTTAAAGGGAGAGAGCCTTTAACATCATTTATTAGCTAGGTACCATTGAATTATCATTTATACGGAATTTCGATTTATCCAACTGTTCCCGTCCACCATCCCAGCCAGGAATGTTATAAAAAAATATCTACGCACGAGGAGAATTTAGTTCGGCTTCAGCGATGTTGAAAGGAAAAGCGTTGCCGTTATGATCTGTGGTATATTAGAAAAAAATACATATGCTCGAATCACTGATCAGTTTCTCATGACACATGACACAGGTTGGTCCAATTTTGCTACAAGAGTTTACAGATAAACTGCAGCTGCAGAGTGCAGCTAAGCGCATGTATCGGTTTGTAAAACTATCAGAAAAGTGAAAAATCGTTACAGATGCCAAATTGTTTAGGAGGTGCCTATAACCACATCCATGGTTTCGTTGTTACTGTAACCAAGTGTCTACTAAAGGCGATTGTATCGTCAAACACCATACTCTCTTACACAACGATGAACGTGACACCGACATTGTACATGCTACGTGCTATACTCACCAGAACTCCTAAAAGTCGATCATGTTTCATATAGTAGCCGTAAAGAAAATAAGAAACTAAACTGAACTTGAACGAAATAATGAAAAGATGCAAAAACGAATATGTAGAAAATTGATAAAGATGGCAACTTGGCTGATGTTGCAAACGCGTAAACGCATATATTGTAAGTGCGCGCTTCGGACATTGTTCATTCTGTATTTCTGTATATTTCCTTTAAAACTTTTTCACCATCTATTTTGAAATCATCATTATAAAATAGCGGTTTATTATACTTTAAATAAAAATAATATTAAAAAAGCGCCGCTAGAAATAGTATTTTATAAATAATCAAAGCAGTATGCACACATTAATATAAACACACACTTGACTAATTACAGTTTGTTCATTTAAATTTATTCGTTTACTTACAAAAACTCAAACATATTAAATTGCACTTGTTATATTAAATACTGGACCAATTCTTAAGAAAAATCTTCGAAGGACGCTCCTTAATTCTGGTTTCACATCAAAACACATAACTTCACATAAAAGCGTATAGTAGCTGGAAACGTGAGCAGCGAACTAATAATATAAAAAATATAAAAAAAATATATCAAAAGGGTATATACAACATGTGTCACAGTAACATACCCGTTGATCTGGCATTTTTATGATCCTCGTTAAAAATAGTAGCAACAATGATGTCCATGCATCTCGATGAGCTTCGCTCTGTAAAGACAAATAATATTCCAATGCTTCTTTACAAACAGAGATAAGTTTAATTTCAATATCTTTCCAGTCCTGAGACTTTGACTCATCGCTATACATTTTAAAAAGTATTCTTAATACACATGCTAACGACGTGGATTCTTGCTTAAGCAAATTGGGTTTAACGGATCCTTTCAAGCCAGCACGCCACAAAATATTTCTCTGATTGTTGTCAGAATTAAAAGTTTTAGCAAATCTATGGCTTTGCAGCAAACAATCAGTTAACTGTATCAAATGATGAGTTCTTAAATAACTATACATGCCTTGTTCTTTCTTTTGGAATCCGGTCTGACTCGAAGAATCTTCTTTTATATCAGAATTAGCCATTGCAAGTGTTTCTGCGTCTTCTTTTCGAGATGTGGCAGGAAAGAATATTATATTATCGATAGTTTGTATAAGTTCCAGTTGTACAACACATTTTATTAAAAGTGACGCGAATACTGTATTTTGGGAATGCTGTTGAATTTCCAATATACTATTTTCATAGTGTGTATTTTTCAAAACAGTTTTTTTAAGTATACCATGTCTTTCATCTCCGTTTAGGATTTCTGTACCCATAAATGTATTATTATTGGCTAACGATTGTTCATTTTGCCTCCAAGAAAGCAACTCACTAGGAATGGTGCTTTTAAAAATATCAAACATGCATTGACAAGTTTTAGCCCATGTTTCATCAGTAAACTTAAGCCCATTTGAAATTACAAGATTTTCTAAACAATTTGTACCTGAGCGTGCTAATTGCTCATTGTTCTGTTGAACGCACCAGTGCAGTTGGGTATAAAGGTCCGACAACAAAAGTGAACCAAGAACATCAAAGTACTGGGTAAATACGTCAACAATGGCATACAAAGCATGGTTACACGTAGTTGTCATCCATTCCGCCTTTTCCGTATGTTGTTCCGGTAACTTCATATGATCAAATATGCGAAACAATATATTAAACAAATCTTTCCACCAGTTCGGTTTATAGGAATCTCCGTGTGTTTTGACAATTTCAAACAAAACCGTTAGACCACGTGTTCGAACGTCCAATTTACACCTGTTGACTACACACGACAGTGAGAAGAGCATTGGAAACCATCCTCGAACCCAAACTCTGTCTTCCTCTGAAACAGAAACATCATTCTCCATACCAGCATGCTCCACAAAAAAATGTGGAGAAGCTTGAACGCATAGTGCACAAGTTCTAACCAATCGTATTGCCTCCATACTTATGTCAGGAAATTTAGAATTGCAAGCAAATTCCGATAAACATTTAACTGCATCTTGAAACGAATCAATCATGATGTGAAATTGTTTCAGGTACAAGTTAGTTATTATATGTCCAGTAGTTTTAAATGCAAGATCTACTATGCCTTCGTCTTGATCGCTAGCCGCTAAATGAAACACAGAAAATATATTTTTCCATCCGGATCGAATATTCTTTGCTTGCGAATTCACCATTTGTGCCACACATCGCACTACCATGTCACGTATATCAAGCGAATGATTCTTCTTCATTATGTGCTCAAATGGCCTTAAGAAATCCTTTTGAAATCGAAAATTAGAAAATTCACCTTTTTCAATAAACTTCATGGAAAGTTGACGTAAAGAGTCCAATGCAAAGAATGCAATTTCTTCATTAAGATTACATCCTACCGTGTTAAAATGATCTCCGAGGATCTGCCAAATTCTAGACCACTGTAATCGAATTCGTCCCATGTTGTAATATGATATTTCCACAATTTTTTGCAGCGAAAACATTCGCGGTTGTGCACCATTTAATTCGTCCAGTGAAACTTGACATAGAGCTTTCACAAAATCTACAATGGCATCGCCATCTAAACGAATGGAACCGGTAAATATTCTGTCCACTGCGACGACAACACTTTGTGAACTAGTTTCTCCAATATGTTCCTTTACACTTGGGTCTAAAGTATCTCGATGTGAAGATGGACCCGATAGATACTTGGGTGATACTCCTGTACCAATCATCTGTGCCAGCTCTAATTGCGAAATGCATTTTACAATATCCAACCAACTGGATCCTAAATAATTTCCATCTGTATGTGCTACCGTTATGAGAGTTTTTATTGTATCTATATTCTTTGCCTTCATTTCAGTTAGTGGCGAATTGGCTGTTAACAACGTGAATCGTGCTAATGCTTGGACGTAAGCATCTCTCTCCATTGTCATATGAAAAATACAAGCAATACGAATTGCACAATGTATTCCTGAAAAATGAGAAACATTAATTAAATTAAATTAGGCCATATAATATATTGAAGCAAAACTAACCATCCAAGCAAAGGCTTGCTACCTCGGGATCATCACAATCCTGTAAGCCTACAGAAAAAGCAGCTAGAAAAGGAGTCCAAGCCATTTTAAACATTGGACGCACATGCTCAAGATGTTTGGCTGATGTAAATGGTGATTTTGCATGTGAAACTGATTCCATTAAATTTTTAGCCGCACTTGAAATTGCTTCCATTTCCATATTCCACAAAAGCTTCCTCTTTTTCTCATTAACAATAATTTGTTTACCAGGCTTATTCATTACGTTGTTTTTCATCTTAATTTCTTGTCCAGCGATTTCTTCATATATATTAGACAAATACTCATCTGGTAAATCTTTACTGTCGCTTATTCCACGGTTAAGTCTTATATACTGCTCTTTAGTCATCTTGTGTTTAATTTGTGGAGAATGAAGATCTGTCGTCAGCATAATTATAGAAAAAGCAAGAACATACACCGTGTCGGCACTTGGAAACAATGTAATATTTGGATTGCAGTCACAAAATCGACTGGCAAATTTTTCCATCAAACGGTCGATTTTTTGAGCTTCTCCGGGTAATCGAAAACCTTCAAGAAAATGACGAAGTGCTGGAACAATTTCCATATCAACAAAATTCATGGCATCAATATAACCACACATAACTAATTTTGAATGATCATCATTTTCCCCCAAATAGTCACCTACATTAGTTTTATCTAATCTTTCCTCTTCATGTAACCAATTGGCAATGTCTTCAATAGCAGTTCCCAATAAACCACGTTCTTGCAGAAACGATACACCTTTCTTAGGTTTTTTATTGAACATATTAATGCCGGCCTCCAGAACTTCTTTTCTATGTTTTCTTTCCTCAAGTTCACCAGGCAAATCTAAAACTTCTCGATGGTTGGTACTGTCAATCGAATTAAGGCTATGACTAGAATCACCAAACCTAGATTTTGTATGAAATGTTTCGGTTTGAATTGTTTCTTCATTGGTAGTATCTTTTTGGAGAGTCTCACTTATTACTGCAGAATCTAAATTCGGATTGATGTACAAATCTTTGCTCCACTCAACCATACATTTTAATATTGATACTAAACATTCTAAACCACAAATTCGCATTGACTTTTCTTGGTTTAAGGAAGCTCCGAGTTCAACTGGTTGTCGTCCTTGCGCAATTTTAGATAGATGGTTGACTAATCTCTCAAACAAATTGGCAGATGAAAAATCACAGTCATAGTTGACATAAATATCTACTACACTTTGAGCATCAGCACAAATCTTTGTGAGCGCTTGGATAACCATCCATTTATGTTCAAATGATGAACTTGTAGCTTCGAGAATGTTTAAAAATATTTCTTTAAAAAATACTTCTATCTGTTTTTTTAAATGAGTTTTAAAGTTGGAAAGTAAAGCCACAAAAATAGAAAGAGATAACTCAAAAACTTCAGGCACCGAACTCACTCCATTCTTAGACAACGCAACACAAAGATACTGCTTGATGGCCATTATAAACATTTCATTTGAACGAAAAATTGGACCTGCATTTTGAAGAATTGATAGCAGTAAATGTAATGATAAAACTTTCGATCTTAATTCATGTGATTTCGGATCAGGTCCTCCGTCTGGTAATGGTTTCATTGAAAGTTTACATAATGCTCGAAATACCAAGAAAGCATCTTTCTGCAAAATATGAGTAAACTTAGCAGTAACGATATTGTCGCTTTCACTTGTTACGTCTATGCTTTCCTGAGATGCCACTCGCACTAATGTAGTACCAAACTGAACATCAACAGGACCAGTTAAACTGCTTTTAGATAATCCACCATCAGCGTCACATTGTGATTCAACAATTGAAATGGCATCTTCAATAATTTGATTTAGTGTTTCTTCTACAATTAATCTCGATTCTTCAATCTTATCGACTAAATTCTGAGTATCAGCAATATATGCTTGAGAACTGGACACTTCAGTCTCTGTAACAGTTTCGTACACCTGATTTTCCATCCGTGTAAATATTACATTTAGCATTTGTGTAAGAGTTGCTCTTGCTGTAGTTTGATTGATTAAATTCTTGCTCGATAAATATATATCGTAGCACGTACGAACAGCCTATAAAAAACATTTTCATCATTAGGTATTTTTTATAAACAAGGATTATACAAACCTGCAATACAGTTCCCTCGTGAACTTCCACATGTTGCGAAGTAACAACTGTCAACAAGGCTTTAATTATCTGTAACTGAACGCCTTCGTCGGTTTGAGGTCCATTAAAACAGTTATATATTGTTGTAACAATTCTATCGATTAAAAACTTTCCCGGGTTTGTTGAGTCCTGTATGTTACCCGTTAGATGCCCATATGCAATAAGCTTCTGTAGACAATCTAAAGCTGTCACAACAATTCGTGGTGTCTTACTCTGACAAGCCAGTTCGAAGGGTAAAAAATATTTTTCAGCATATATGATGTTGGCTGAATCATTCTTAGGAAGTGGTAAGGTTGAAGAATGTGAATCAGATAACTCCACTTGACCGTAATTGTTCAGTTCTTCTTTGATTTCAACTAAATTTTATCAATTTATAGACATTTAGAAAAAATTAATTAATTGTTTTAAAACTTTTTTAAAATAAATAAATTGGATTTGATTAAACTTCTTACCCAAGGCCAAGTCACAAGATTTTTTAAGTTGGGAATGATGGGAACGTTTTATGTCCTTGTCTGCAAGAATCTTTTCTAAAGCTCGAACGATAAACATTTCTTTAGTCTTTTTTGAGAAATTTATCATTGTTGAAAGTAAAACTTAGTAAATAACACGATTATTGTAGTTGTGGCCATATATATATATATATATATATCATGTCATAGTTCCCATTACATATTGATAAAATACATTTATCATTTAATGTACATACTCATATTTATAATCCACTTTGTATTCAAATAATAATATAATATATATATATATATATTAAAATATAATTTATTAGAAATTGAAATTGAAGTTTTTACTGTAAGCGTAATATGTAAAGAAAACTGCAAACGAAAAATTTTAAAAGAAAAGTGGCAGACAGACGAGTGACATTTTTAATATTTTAATCTAATACCCATCAATTTAATTTCAGGTTTTATCGGAATGGCGCAAATATTTCGAAAAAAAGAAACTAAATCTTGGTAGCGTTTCTGTGCATGGGACAACTCAAGCGTGTATATCGTGCGTTAAAAAATACATGTAAACACGATCACTTTTTTTGTCGAATGGCTGTAAAATATATGTCAATGTCAAAAACATATACAATAATAATAATATATAATATAATACAAAATAAATAAATTCACTATGCTGAATAGATATACGCTAAAATAACAAAAAAAAATAATTAAATAACATGTTTATTATAATAATAATAATAATTCATGTTATTATGATTATTTATTTATATTTACGATAAATATAAATACAACTAAACAAGTAAACAATAATAATACCTCAATAATTGTGCAAGCAGTAACTCCCGATGTCGTGACAGAAAATAGTTGCTTCATAACGCACAGCAACGCACGTACAAAACATTTGGAGTGCGTTGAAAAATAGTTGCTTGATTTCAGTAGATAGCGTGTAAAAAATTTGCACAGAATCGCTACCCTGATATCGTTTTTCATATCGAGCTTGGTGTTCGTTTGTATAACATTTACTGTTATTTTAAAATATACAATACGCATTTTGCACTTTCTCTATATGTGTTGTTGTGTTTTTTTTTTGTGAACAACAATCACATTACAAAATATTTTTAAAACTCATCACAAATATTTATATGTTCAAACGCTACATAAATATTCAAACGGGACGCAAAATGACTATTGTCTGGTGTATACAATATACATTTTAAATATATAAAATAATACATTATTTTAAGGTTTAAGGTTTCTGAAAGTACACTTTCACAAAATTAATTTACCAAATGATATATATGATAATGATGAGAAGTTATTGAAATGTTATTGTTTTTAAATAAATATATATAGTGTCAATACACTTGCTCATATCCGACTGAGTTAATCCAAAACATAATTGTATAATACAATGGTTTGAATGCTTGGAATTATGCTAATAGTTTGTAGGCCAATCTTATTCTCGTGTAATAAAAAAATGTTCGTTCAATCGTATCGTATCTCTTATTTTCTATTTGGTCGAACGGGCGATATAAAATGACAGAAAATAATAAACTAAAAACTTTATATTATATCTTTATTTTATCATTATCAGTAATTTATTCATGTACATTATAATAATAATTATATTGTATCTACTATGAGACATTTTAAATATATACTCGAATCTAGCGAATCTATCCGCAAATTAAAAAGACAAATTGATAGCAATCGACGACGTTATTTATTTATAATATTTTTCATATGTGTTTTATTTTATATTTGTATATACAACTGGTTTAATAACTACAACCAAACACACAAAGGTAATGTTTTAAGTCTATTTAATGTTACACTTAATCTTGGACAATTTGTAGAACCACATAAAAGGTGTATGGATGATGAACTAAAACCATTTATAATACAATATTTTGAACATAATGTAAATATAAATCATCACCCTAAACAATCTTTTGAAAATGGATTCGTACCTTACATCGGAAATGGATATTTTGGTCTTGAAATTAAAACTGATGCAATTATTTTTATTAAACAAGGTCGGTTTTTACAACTACCAATACCCTTCTGCCCCATTATTTCAGTAAAACAAAATTATAAACAAATGGATGAATCTACTGTTGTGGATTATATAAATGGTATAGTTCATAGGATTCAATGTTTTGATGGTGGTCTTGTGTCATACCAGTATTATGCACATCGGAAATTTCCAATGGTATTTGTTCAAGAAATAACTATATCAAAGTTTAAAAATAATATACAAAGCGTTGACATTATACAACCAGATAAATATAGTTGGCCCACATCTTTAGTAAAAAATATTAAGTAAGAATATAATAACTATATCTAAAGCTGTTAATAAAAGTATACAATGTTATATTATAGGCTGCAGCATGGATCAATTATTTTGGAGTATACAGTTGTCTCTGGATTTGTAGAAATACTAAATTCAAACGATAAGATTGTGGCAGTAACAATTGTATCAAGAAAAATGTCCAACAGTATAAGTTTAAAGAAAAATAAAGACACAAATTTAAAATTATTTCTAACGATAAACTACTCTCCTGAAATTGAAAGAGAAACCTTTGCGGAATATCAGAAAATTACTGAAATTGGTGCTATTGAATCTATGAAGAAAACGATTTCAGAAGCGGAAAATATAAGCTCTCAGAAAACTATGTACATTACTTTTAAAAAAAGTCATATGCAAATTTGGAATAGTTTGTGGGAAACTGGATTCGAGATTAGTCCTTCAATGGCAGAGGATTCTATA
>JANSTU010001705.1:0-18902 GCA_027564075.1 Bolitophila hybrida
GAATGAATATAACACACTGCATTTGACATCTGTCACTCAAACAACATGGCCGCAATGAGCTGTCAAAGTTCGAGCGTTCCTATTGGAAAACCCTTTATATATATATAAATATATAAATATATAGTGTCCGAAATACAAAATATAGTACAGCGTAAGCAATGGCGCCATGTAAGATCGGAAGAAAATCAAGCTGATATCGCATCGCTTGGAATACTACTGTTGCTCTTAATTAATCACCCTTTATGGCGGACAGGACCACTTTGGCTAAAGGACAAACCATGCAACTGGCCTAAACAATTGGAAGTTAACACAACCAGCACTGATGAAGAGCAAATGAAAATATGTACAATGACTACGATAATGTGCAACAACAGTGACACTGAAAACATTTTGCAGTAAGTGAACTTAACCAAGCATTCCTTTTTTTATTAAATTTACTGTAAGCTTTAATTACCCTTTTGAAATGAAATCTCTTTTCAAATAAACTGCCAATATAGAAGAACAGAACTTTATATCAATTAAATAAAATTCTTAATAAAAATAACTTACTGAGAGTTGGAGGGCGTCTTGAAAATGCCAACATAAGTAATAATATTGCAAAAGCATCCTTACATTATTCCGGAAGGTAAAGTGATATCTAAATTAATTATTGAAGCAGCTCATCTTAAAATAATACATGGTGGAATTGAGCAAACATTGGCATGTGTTAGGCAACAATACTGGATTTTGAATGCTCGTAAACTAATAAAATTGGTAATTCACCATTGCATAATATATTTTCTACAAACGGCTAAAATATAAACACAATTAATGGAAAATCTGCCTAAGCCTCATGAAAATATATCTAGAGCATTCGAAAATACTGGAGTCGATTATGCTGGTCCTTTATATATACGTGTTACAAAGGGTCGCGGCAACAAGTCATACAAAGGTTACATAGAACTATTTATTTGATTGTGTACAAAGGCGATACACTTAGAAGTTGTAAGCTATCAAACAGCCGAGGCATTTTTATGTGCCTTTAAAAGATTTACTGCCCGAAGAGGCTTGTGTAAAAATATGTATAGTGACAATGGACCGAATTTTGTTGGAGCAAATAAAATAATGGAAAATGAGCATCAACGATCAACTTATAACTGTAAAATAGCAGAATCATTAGCTAACGATGGTACTGGCATTTTATACCACCAGCATCCACACATATGGGAGGAATTTGGGTATCAGAAATTAAATCGATGAAGTATCATTTAAAAAGAATCATAGGAAATTCGACACTAACATTCAAATAAATTTCAACTGTCTGCTGTCAAATAGAGCATGTTTGAACTCGAGACCACTGTGTCCTATATCTAATGACCCTGATGATTTATCGGTTCTTACACCTGCGCATTTCTTAATTGGGACCTCATTAATACCTCCTGAACAAGATTTATCAGAAACAAAATTAAATACACATACTAGATGAAAATTGCTTGTAAAAATGAGACAGGATTTTTAGAAGGTATGGAGCAACGAATATCGGAATCGGTCGCAACAAAGGCCAAAGTGGTGTTCAACAAAGGAAAATATTGTTTTAATTAAAGGAGATAATCTCCCGCCATCAAAATGGTCCCTGGGTAGAGTAATTCAAACTCGCCCTGGATTAGATAACTTAGTAAGAGTTGTAACTGTTAAAACAGACACTACAACTTTAAAGAGACCAATAACAAAAAAATACGCCTTCTTGCAATAACATATAATGACGAAACAGACTAGACAATAAGTCAACAGACAATTTATACATATAATTTAATCATACCACACTCGAAGTTTTTAGTTGTCCGGATACAACTTTCTCATTTAACAGTCGTTTCGCTCATGTTTTAAAGTCTAATCTAATCTCTAAGTACTATCGTTTGTCGTACGTGTAATTATTAATCTAAAAACATTAACACATTAAAAAAAAAATATATATATATATATATATATACACTAGAATTCTAACACAAGGGTCAGGATCGACTTGTCACCAGGATCAGCGCATCATCACAGAAGCAACCATCACAGGATCTCAAACCTCGTTTTAGGCTACGCTACCAATATCAATATTAACCAGCTGGTTACGTAACTGCATACAGCATTGAGTTATAAAGTTCCACATCATCACAACGTCAAGCAGATTCTGTTTTATGCCTAAATTTAATCATATAAATATATTTTTGTTTAAGTTATTACATACATTAAATAAGTGCAACGCGTTATGGGGGCCGGAATGTACACGCTGAACATATAAGAGTGGAGTGTGGTTATGTACACTCGGGCACAACCACTGAATAATATCAGTCCACTGAGTCCACTACCACTGAGACATGTACAGGACAATTATACACTAGCAGTACCCAGTCAGCCATAATTAAATATTGTACATGTAATATATTGTTTTATAAATTTACGTCGAAATGTTTTTTTTAAATTATTTAATTGCTTTAAAATTTTTGTTTATATTTTTATTTTGACAATTCAAATAGAATAGACATTTGACGTTCATATTCTCATGTCTCACATGCACTTTGCTCAGTGCACACACACACACACACATACATGTATTTGGCCATTTGCCACTGAGAGCATTGAACTGAAAAACTGTTTTATGTTTTTGTTGTTATTTACATTATAAAAGGTTATCAAATATCTCCCTTCAGCCTTTTTGTCTTTTGAATTTCGCGGCTATGTACAAAGCGCTACAGAGCTCGTATCGGGCAATACATAATTTGAAAGGTTTTGACATAACGACGCCAAGCATGATTAGTTTGGATACTGCGTTCAAAAGTTATTACTATTTTGAAGTTTTCCTTCGTTAAAGGCAAATCCGCTAGAGACACGTTCCGTGAGATTAATGGTTTTTGGGGGGATGGGGGATACTCTATCACTTCGAACCGCGGAGAAATGGTTTCGACGATTCAGAGCCGGTGAAAATGGATAAAAAAAATGGATAAGTCAGCCGGCGGAAGAACTGTGACGACGAATACCGATCAAAACATGGAAAACATCGAGTTAGACCGGCATGTGACATCTCGTGACATCGCCCAAGAGATAAGAGTTAGTCACCAAACCATTTTAAACCATCTGCAGAAGGCTGGATACAACAAAAATCTTCATGTTTGGGTGCCGCATGATTTGCCGATACGAGCTCTGCTGAAACGAAACGAACTCGACCCATTTTTGAAGCGGATGGTGACTGGCGACGAAAAATGGATCACATACAACAATATCAAGCAAAAACGTCGTGGTCGAAGGCCGGTGAATCGCCCCAAACAGTGGCAAAGCCGGAATTGACGGCCAGGAAGGTTTTGCTGTGTGTTTGGTAGGATTGGAATGGAATCATCCACTTTGAGCTGCTCCCATATGGCCGGACTCCTAATTCTAGCATCTACTGCGAACAACTGGACCGCTTGAAGAGGGCGATCGACTAGAAGCGTACCAGTATGATTTGTACCTTCATTCAAAAAATATAGTATACATATTATTATGCTCGTTCGATTTAAATAGTTATTTAATATTGTTAATTTAAATAAATCTTAATTGTTAAATTATTATTGAGTCGTCCTATAATTATTTGTGTTTCGTGTTAAAACAGCATAACTTGCTGCGCGAAATCACACATTATTCGAATTAAAATATAACAAACAAAAATATGAAATAAAATAATTTCATTTGTGCTTGAAAGAACAGAGAAATAATTCGGATTGAATTTTCTTGTTTGTAATGTTTTTCGATTCACAGTTAAAATTCTCTTTCTTTAAATCTAAAAGATCACATTTTGTAACTTAAATATCGGTACTACTAAATCTGTAAAGTACTACATTTTTTTTTTAAAGTTTACTACATTCAATTTGTTAACTTTGACAGCACTGCCTTTAAATGCAGGAGGGTGAGTTTATTTTCTCTTATTTTTCACTTCTTATTTGGTGACTGTGGTTTAACGACTGCGGCATTGTCTTCCACGACTCGGGATCGCGAAATAGCCGGAATCGGGCAATCGTAGTCACGAGTCCTCTCAATTTCTTTCTGACGGCTTCACCTTTCGTTTACATCTAAGCCGTTTAATGTCGTATGGTTTGTAAATTTGTCAAAATTTAGTTTTGATCTGATAGCAAATAAGTTTTATTACGGTAAGAAATATACAGTTATTAGCTTTATTTCTGTTGTAATAAAGATTTTAAAATTTTAAAAGCAAATTGTTTTTTCTTAGTTTTGGTGCTTTGCAGTAACTATTATTTGTCTTAAAAAAAAATATAGGCTTTATAAAAAAAGTGACAAAATATTGCATCTCAGCATTGCTATTATTTAATGAAACATTTTTAATTTGCCTAAACTTGGCTTAATTATTTACTTTTATATTGCTTATAAGCTTATTTGTAACCTACTGATTTATTGACTCTGGATTATATTGAACTACTGAACATTACATGGCGCAGCCGAATAGAAGATTATAGAACAATGTGACAAGGGAAAAGTGAAAATAAAGCTCAATAATAAAAAAGTGTGTGTGCAACAGTTAGACACATCTCTAGTACATGTAGTGAAAAAGCAACGTGACAGACCACAAAAAACGCGCATAATTGAGATCGAGTGCGCAAAAATGAAATACATTAAGAATGTAGAAAAATTACAATTAGACGGAAATGTGGCTGAAAATTGGCGAATTTTCAAACAAAATTATGATATTTTTAGTGCAGCGATAGAATGTTAAAAAAGACCAGAAGCAGTTGAAGTGTATAATGCATTTAATTTATCTGCAGAGACAAGGCAGTATATGACAAAGTGATTAAATCTTTTGAAGATTTCTGCAAACCAAAAAAAAATTAGGTGTACCAATCATTTTTATTTCATAGTAGAAACCAACAGTCTGGAGAACCATTTGATAATTTTCTGTTAGAACCGAACAAATTAGTGCGGAGCTGTGAATGGGTGATCAAGAAAATCGAATGCTCCGAGATCGAATTGTAATAGGAGTTAACGACAAGCTGATTCAAAAAAGACCTTTAGAAACAGATTATTTGGATTTTTTGAAGTTAATTGATATTTCTAGAGCAACTGAAATAACAAAAATACAGATGACGAACATGCAAAATAATACGGGGGGGGGATACAAGTGCAGCCCTGGATGTAGTTATGAATGAGGACCGTAAGTTCGATAACGGTTTGTGCGTACAACAAGGTAAGTATAAAGTATCGAGTAACGCACCTAGAGAATATAATAGTGAAAGTAAATATCAGTATGTCAATAATAGAAGTACACAGTCAAATGCAATTAATCATGAATTTAGAAAATGCCCAGCTTTTGGAAAAAACAAATAATAATTGTGATAAAATGAACCACTTTGCCGCTATGTGTTCAACAAAACATATACAAGAAATAACATTTGAAAACACAGAATTTTGACGAAAATAATTTTAGTATTGATTAATTTTCACCGACTCATATAACTTAGCAACAAATAATTGAATTTAAATTAGATACTGGAGCTGAAGTCAATGTTCTACCGATAAAATATGTTCAAAAGTTAAATAATATAAAAATGAATGTGTGTGAAACAAAAATTGAAGCTTATGTAGGAACAAAATTACAACAATTAGGTGAAATAGAGTTGTGTGTATGGTTAAAAACGAAATTTCTCTTGAAAAATGTATAGTTATTGATCATAAATCGACTCCAATTCTAGGTGTTAAAGGATGTTTTATTAAAAGATTCAAAATGCTAGAGGCACGGTAAATTCTGCAAGACGAGAGCCACCCTCTGTTTTAAAGCCTTTGGAAGTAGAATTAAATTTTATGGTACAATGAAAAATTATAAAAAACTGAGTGGGTGTCAAATTTAGTAATCGTTGAAAACAAAAATAAATAACTTATACTATGCCTAGATCCACAGAATTTAAACCAAGTTATCATAGATGAACAATATTTAATTCGATCATTGGCTGAAATATCCGAAAAATTTAACAACAAATCCTTTTTAAGTGTTCTAGACTTAAAAAATGGTTTCTGGCAAGTTCACTTGAAAGAAAAAAGCAGTAAGTATTGTACATTTAGTACACCGTTCGGCTGCTATAGATTTTTGCGGCTACCATTTGGCATACAAATTGCTTCAGAAGTTTTTCAAAAATACAAAGAAGAAAATTTTAAAGGAATTGAGGGAGTTATCATATTTATAGACGAAGTTCTCATTGCAGAGCAATGTGTTCTTACGGGCAAAAGAATTAAACATTAAATTTAACGAATCAAAATTTCAGTCTCATCACCTGGAATATCATGTGAACCAAAGAGA
The DNA here is from genome assembly GCA_027564075.1 of Bolitophila hybrida. Classification (NCBI taxonomy): domain Eukaryota; kingdom Metazoa; phylum Arthropoda; class Insecta; order Diptera; family Mycetophilidae; genus Bolitophila; species Bolitophila hybrida. The sequence continues at coordinate 6,308 of JANSTU010001705.1, forward strand.
GTGTAAAAGTAATCCAGGCGATAGAACCACCGAAAATCAAGAAGGATTTGCAGAAACTACTCTCTTACGGTCGGAATTTTGTTTATTAGAAGTGATCATTAGCTATTGCATTATGCAATATGCAATAGGAAATACACAAGATTCCATCAAGTCGTCTACAACGCATGAGATTACGATTAATTAAATATCAAATAGAATTAAACTATATTCCGGGAAAATATCTGTACGTCGCGGATTTGCTATCACGATATTTTATTAGAGAAACGTCGAAACAGAAATCAACGATTTAGATGGGATGGTACATTCGCTTAATACAAGCAATGTGAAAATATATGAATTTTCAAGCGAAAAATACAAGGATCCTATATTAAGTGAACTTAAAAATATCATAAATGAGGGGTGGCCAAAAAATTAAAATAAACTGTCCGAAAATCTAAAATTCTATTATAAATATCAAAACGACATTTTTATGGGAAATGGTCTAATTTTCTTTAATAAGAAAAAATCCTTAAAACCAAAAGTGTTAGATTTATTCTCTAGTATATTGGCGTAGAATTAATGAGGACATAGATAATAAAGTTATTAGTTGTGGTGTTTGTCATAAATATCGAAACACTTAAAAACCTATGTTGTGTCATGAAATTCCAGTAACCATTTCAATAAATTGGAATGGACATATTTGAATATGAAAAAAAATATTTAGCTGTATCTGATTATTAATCAGATACCTTGACATAATACAAATGAAAAATATTTTTACAAATCACGGTATTCCAAAAGAAATAGTAGCAGATAATATGCCGTTTAATTCATATTGTTTTAGGAAATTTTGTAATGATTGCGATATTAAATAAATAACAACTAGTCCTACAAATTCTCAAGCTAACGGTTTCACGGAAAAAAGCGATTGTATATCTAAAAACTTATTAAAAAAGTAAAGAAACAAATATTAAGTTATGGATAGGTTTACTTGAGTATAGAAACACACCATTAAAAGATGTTAATGCATCTCCAGTTGAACTTTTAATGAGTAGAAAGACGCTTATTCCAGCGAAAGAAACTTTATTCAGGCCTAAAATAGTTCCAAATATTTATAATAACATTTTTAATAAAATAAATAAAGAAAAAATATATTATGAACGAAATTGCAGATCTGGAGAATTATTCGAAAAATGAGAATTGGTGTGGTTCCGAGAAAAAAGGGTAAAAAAGGAAATGAACAATTTTACGGAGAAATTTAAACGTCCTAAGGAATAGGAAATAATGAATTTAAAATAAAAATATATTATGGCTATAGTACCTATATATAATTATATAGTTGTACATGTATACATGTGTATTGTACATTGAGTTTCAATGTTGGTATGGTCGCTATTCTTCTACGTTCGAAGAGCGCAAAGAAGAGCGATGGTTACTTACGGTATTATATATTGAAGATAATATGGAAACTTTATCTACTGATGGAAATTATAATTCTAATGATGGGGATTTGAACCACATACAGTCCAGATGAAGATACTTGTGTAAGTAAAACTGAAAGAGAGGAAGAAAGTGGGGATGTGGAATTCGATGTAGACGATGAAAATTATGACATACAAAATGCTGATATCAATATATACAAATTTTCTAAGATCGTAGGCAAAATAGTTCGAGAAAAATGTGTAATTTAAATATTTTAAATGATCCGAGAACGTTGAAACTCTAAAATGTTGTAAAAAGATTATACATACGTCATCGATATTAATAATTGAATATTAATGAAATGAATACAGTGTTAGGTTTGTAATTAAGAGTACTAAAAGGTTAAAATAATAATTGAAAATTAAAAGTACTAAAAACTTGAAATAATAATATCTTTGTATTTTTTATTTTGTTAGATGCTTGCTTTAATTATAACTAGCTTTAATTCTCCCTAATAAAAAATACATTTAGCTATTGCAAAATTGACTTTATTTCGGTTTTAATTTGATTATTAAAGCTGAAATATTGGAATATAGTTACAATAGTTTTTTTGATTTGCTACATATTGTAAATTAAACATAAAATTAAAGCTAATTCTATAAGCAAAATGTTGGTTGGGAGTGTCCTACTATTCAACGGACACCACTCCAAATTATGGATGGGAGATCTCCACATTTTCCAAAAAAATATATATTTTAATAAGTTTTATTATGGTTAAAGTTTACATTGGTAAAATGTTAAAAATAAAATAAGATTCGATAGAGTCTATAAGGTCGTTTAGAAGTAAATCTACAAGTATACTTATAGAAGGCAAATTTTCGGTAAGGCTTCTGTATTTTTTTGTGAAGTAATAGCTTCGATATAGTTTAAAATACGTAGCCCTGACAAAAAGTCTCTAAAGGGCTTATCATCCGATGCAATGACGTAACAGGTTTAAGCGAAATTGAGCATAAGCCAGATGAGATTGATTATAATTATTGCTACACGTTACAAGTTTATCTAGTCTGTGGCAAGTCTTACCGAAAATCTTACGAAGCTAATTGAAGTTTCAAGTAATTAGTTCGAATTGAACTCAATAAGTAAAAAAAATCTATACCAAAATATCATATGGTTTTAAAATATTTGCAGAGACATACATTTAAAAAAATATTATTTAAGTTTAGAAAGTTCATGACGAATTCTTCGACGAATCAGTAGTGTAATTACGGAAATAATTGATATATAATGTAAACTCTGTAAGCCATAATGATGTTACAACGGAAGTCTTATTGTCAAATTAGAAGCAATTTTAAAGAAGCTATATGTCATTCTATAACAAGGCCTGTGAAAACAATTATCGCCAATACAAACGGTATTAAATATATATAAATTAAAAAAGCAGTAAAATCAATAAAAAAACAAAACAATATACTGTTAACTACATAAGTAGTAGTAACTACCAACATCGAAGGTGTACCTGTGTCGATTTCGTCCATAGCGAAATTCAACTGTTTGCTACGACGGATGGAAAGGAACTGGCACAGTGAAAATCGGTAGGCGTGTTCTAGTGTAGGCGTAACTTTTTTTTTCTTCCTGTTTTCTGAATTTACAACATTTGATTATGACCCAGAATTCCAACGTCCCAGGTAGCAGAAGTAGACGAAGGGTTAATTGACTTTTGGAAATATATTTGTCCATAAACCTTCAACCAGCAAACACTTTTCATGCAGAATGCTTAAACATATACATAGGATACGGAAATCTGAAACCAACTACATCTAATACAATAAATCATAAAATGTATACCTGATCGATTATATGTACTCGTATAATTATTATATTAAATTAAATGTGTACAAAAAAACGAAATGCTTCGAGAATACTAAATTCACGCACACTGCAATATTGTATCATAAATACTTTAGGCATTGGAAATAAGTTTTAAGTTCATGTTATTTATTATATTATATATTATATATTACAATTTATTCCATATACAAATTTCGAATTTCTAGTACGCCATAAAATTTAGCTTTTGCATGATAGAATTATCTTTTTTATAAAAATGGTAAAATGTGGAACGCAATTTTACTACGATTGGCCGAATCACATTTAGCCAAATAATATGATTGGCCGAATCTCAATTGGCAGAATGATACGGCCGACACATTTTTTTAAATAATTCTTTAAAAAATATAATTTATTTTAATTTATTCTGTCATATGAGATTCGGACGATATTATTTATTAAAATTGTTAAACATAGCCAATTTAGATGAATGTTCTTAAATATATGTAAAAATGTAATTCTATGTGTAAGTTAACGGGTTCACAAGTGACATTACTGAGAAGTGTCCAATTTTTTTCTATGTGGAGTTTTAAAGTCGGAGCACTTTGTAATTCAACAACTAGTGGACCGATTATTCCCAAGTTTTGAACACTATTTTTGAACATATCACAAATATAAATTTGTTAATCTTAAACCGAATATTTTTAAATATTTGTCTGGAAAAAAAAGTCCATGATATTGTGTTGAATGACCCCTAAAATTCAGTGAGCTAGTTAAGGCTACAGATATATTAACCCGATCAACCATGATATCGCATTTTACATCTTCTCGTAAAAATATCTTGCAGCTAATCCGTCGCGAGTATGAAAGAGTGAGTTTTTGTGTTTCTCGTTTTCTTCTCTGAATATCGAGCAAAATGCTAGCGGTATGTACTTAAATTAATTATAAAAATATAATTTTAATGAACACCGATATAATGAACGAGCGGAAGACTGAATTAGCGATCTGCATATGCATCTGGGCGAGCAGTAATGATCAGCTGTATTGGATGCAGCTCTATTATTCAGCTGTACATTTCGTCTATATATGTAAATAAATATTATAACCTATATTTATTATTTTAATTCTAAAAATGGTCTTTAAAATTATTCTTGCAAGATGCGGGTGTCACTCGAATTCCGCTCTCATGATTCTCACTTACGTCTCGGTTTTCGCTCGAAAAATGACCGACTTTACTCAAAGAACGCCTCGGTCTTTCCTTAAATACTTCTCGATTTTTGCTCGTCTCGCTTTTTGATAAAAACTCTACGCCGTGTTTGTTTCCAGATCAAATCACCTTATTTAGTTAGTGTTGGTTTTAATGTCTAATTAGGTAGCAATTTTGTTATTTACCTGGACTGGAATGTACGCGTGTTTTGTTGTAATTTAATATGTTTTTTTTTTTTTGGGAGGCACTTCTTCGAATGCGTTATTTGTACTGAACGTGGTAATGACCAAAATGCATAGCCAGGTTTTTACAACAAGCTATCTTACTTAAAATATTAAACGTGGTTTTGCTACAGGACTTTCTATACCAATATGCCGTCTCGTACGTTAGCAATATGTAATAAAGAAAAAATCTAACTTTTAAGCCACAATTTGGGTTCTCTAAGGGTAGAAGCTACATTTATTGAAAATTCTGCTGTGAAAACATGAATTTACAAAAGATAATATAGAAACATTCTTTTTGTCACCAGCTATTCAAAAAATCCACCGAATTGGCTATAAATCCTAAAACGAACGGTGAAATTGTAAATTAGATATTGAGTCAGAGAAGTTATTCTGGAATGGCAACCAACCATCTTTAAGTGTCTCAAACTAGTAAATGCGAAATCAGGACATCATAAAAAAATAATTTTAATCAAAAATCGTATTTATTTATTAAAAAATATGGTATAATAAGTATTTAATGTTTATGTAATACTGTAAAACTAAGTTGTTTTCTTATTATTCTCAAATTTTTTTCATTTAAAAGAAACATAAACATGTATTTATTTTCGATTGTATCGCAGATGTTTTTTTTGAACAGCAACTCTTATATACATTTTTACACAATCTAGATATTCGATATAAGCAAAGCTGCTTATTTTAAATTAATTAATATGTCTGTATGTATGCCTTGAAAATTCTGGCAATATTTCAGACAATTATGGTTTTTCAAATTCAATATTATTAATTAAATATTTTAACTTTGGTTTCGTTGATTATACAGCTCCTATATCAAAAGTATCAATCGTACCGTGGATCACCTCCATCCTGAATCTCGTATGCTAAACCAAGCTTAATAGTAAACTTTCCCATTTCTTTGGATGAAACATTCACTGGTGTTATATTCGAATGATACTTGAAAACATCATCAATCATTTCGTTTGCATTCACACGTGTACTCTTTAGCACTGCCAGTCCATCTTCGCTTTTTCTTCGGGGCTTTATATTCGATTGTAGCAGCGAACATTTCTCATTCGGTTCATTTTGATCATCATCATTTTCACAGATGTCAAACATGGAACGGTGCAATGGACGACTCGGACGCTTACCTACGGGAGAAATGTGTTTCTTTGGCGTTGATGTTTGAGTACAGTTCTCATATAGCGATAGCTGACTAGGAAAACGTCTCTCGAAAATACTGTAATCATCTTCAGTACTGTTTGTCAGTGATCCGCGGCGGATTTTGTCATTAACAGATGGCTTGAAACTGGTCAGCTGTGAGGCACGGGCACGTGACAAATGGAGATCTGGTGAGTTGCAATTAAAGTTGATCTCCGGATAGTTTGTCGGAACGCCAATGTACGATGTAAATGATTCTTCTGGCAGCAATTTGTATTTGTCCGAACTCTTCATTCGCAGAAATCCAAAGAATGTTGATAAGGACGTATCGGCTGATTTTCTCGATTTTTCCAATGTTGACTTGTTTATCAATTCGTTCTTATTAGAACTACTAGGTGTTGGTACCTTATATAGAACATCACCGTATGTCATGTTCAGGTGTAACGACACCCTTATCATTGAATTATTTTGACGATGGTTTGCTGAGTAACCCTCTAAGAGAAAGAACTTTGTAATCAATCCAGCACCCGCGTATTCAGCTAGATTAATATCCACATAGCCTAGCTTCTGACTACTGCGCCCACACTTGTTCATCATACGAATAGAAATTCGAGCATAACTCGAATTCATTACACCTGTACTGGCATTTGATGACATCTTACAAGGAAATTTAAATCGTTGGTCCCACGTCACTACTTCATCAATAACCGTCATACAAGAACTTTGTAACTGGAGCGTACAACCACCGTCAATGATACGAGTTTTCGCGAAAATAGTAGCGTTTTCAAAGGGCACATGGATAAGTTGCTCGATGTTTAGGTCCAACAGGAATCGATACTTGTTATACTTGGAGACGAACACCATTTTTACACGTGATCAATATTTTAAATGTTTACAAATAAGACGAACTTTATCAGACCGATGAGAGATCAAGAATGAACTGTCGGTTAACTATTAACAAAACAATAATTTCCAAACATCCCTTATCGGTTGTAGACGCAGTGGAGGGGGTTTTTATGACTAATTATAAGTGTGTTTGTTCGTACTTGTTTCATTTTGATTACTGGTCAATTCGTTTCCCTTTAACATATTACAGGTAGAAAAATTGTAAGAAATTACACCACAAGGGATTATATATGAAACCTGTCGCATGCGCACGTCCCGTTCGATACAAAAAAGGTGTCATAAAATAATGAAAAATCTTATGAATGATCATAAATACGTTGGTTTTGAGTTCAGCTTTATAAGTTATATAATAGCTGCGGTCAAACGGTCATAATTGAAAATGTTTTGATCTTTTAGTTTTATACGCTTCGAAAATAGCTTAATCGACAATAAATGGATTTTAGATAATTTTAAGATATTGAGTGTTATTTTGGACCACCGTTTTCGATTTTGTTTTAGTTATATATATATATTATTTATTTTCTATTTGACATACATAAAATATACAAATAATAATTGAATTTTGACATATATTGAATATTTATAAATTAATAAAAAATATATTGCTAAACGTTAATAAAATAACAAAAAATAAAATGAAATGACACAAAAAACCAATTGACTAATTTTCATTAGCTATTCTTTCTGTATTTAAAATATACAGTATACAAGATTATTTTGTAAATATTTATAGTTTACGTACTTATTTTGTATTTTACAACAAAACTAAACGCCTTTTAATTTGTGATGATGCGACTATCGAATGAACTTGACTTATTTGAAAAATATAGAACCTTTAAAATTTTCCATGTTTTTGAAAATAAAATTTCAAATGTCATGATTTATTTAAAAATCCTAGTTCATGGTATGTATAAACAGGAACAGGTCAAATGCTCGAACGTTCATTTGCTTTGCTTTAAGAGCCTAGCGTAAAATATATATTGTTTTGTGTTTTAAGAGGGAATCTGGTTTTATTTGTTTACATATAATTTATTACGCCAGTCCTAATTTGTAATGTTCGCGGACCCGTATAAACATATGCTACCCTCAAAATGTCAGTTAGATTCATACATTTATTTGCAAGTTAGAGTTTCAAAAAAACAGTTTCAAGAAAAATACGTTAAAAGTTTTAAATACCGTTATTAAATGCAGTTATTCTACCATACAATTCACTTTGATCTTGATCAAAAAGTATTTGTTAAGTTGCTGCAGACTTCCTACGAACTGTACGAGGAGAATTTAGAATCTTATAATCTTTAGCACCTGTTTAATAATTCGGTCTTACTAAAGTCCGTGTGAATTGGATGTAGAACATATGAAACATGGAAAATATGTGAGAGCATTCTTGACTGTTAACAAATGGCGCTCATAGAGACTGACAATAGAAGTTGTATATCGTTTGACAATTTCATTATTTAAATTATTAATATAATAAAATATAAATACTCCATCCGGCTAATATGTTTGAACGTTCAGATGCGCGAACATTTCAAATTAAGATCAATAATATATAAACAAAAAATCAGATTGACATTTAAAAACACAGCACAATTTATCATATATATTTTACGACGGGTTCGATAAAATATTTTTGAGCAAATGAACGTTCAAGCATCCGACCAGAGCTTGTTGTTAATATGCCACCTCGTTTGAGCTAAATTCAATTGATATCGTTGTTCTTGTATCGCAGAATACAAAAAAAACAACAATCATAAATTCATCACAGCACAAAGATAAAAAAAATAAATAGAACCCGTATGGCCGAAAAAGACGTTTGGACGAAAAAGACGTTTGGTCGAAAAAGACGTTTGGACGAAAAAGCGTCCCAGCTAGCAATTCAGGTGCAAAAATAGTAAAGTATAAATAGTAAAATATAAATCAAAAATGTAATGGACTAACATTGTAATCATTTTACGTAAAAGAAATACCATATAAGTAATAAGTGAACTATTTACCCATTGAGCAAATGTTGTTGACTAACATTATATAGATTTAACGTAAAAGAGACATAAAACATAAACTTATAACGTATTTAACAACTGTTTACATTTTAAACATTAGAAGCTCTTGTTTAATTCGTTTACTAAACAAGTAAAAAAGGTTTTTTGACGTAGAATGTTGACGAAAACTATATTAAAATTTAGCATTACTTTTTTAAGTAATATTTCGTTAAAACTAGCGATATTGCCTATATTTGGATGGTATCAATTATAATGTTTAAATGATGTTAAAATAACAAAAAGTAAAAAAATTTAAAAATACAGAAATTTTAAAAATCTAAATTAATTAATATTTTTAAAGGGTATTATTATTTTTCTTAGTACATTGCATAACATTATCAATAAAACAAAATATTCGCAACTAAATAAATGTACCTTGAATAGTTGACGTCTGTTGACGAAAATAATAATAAAATAGCTAGCTGGGAGTTTGGCCGTACACCGTATGGCCGAATGCTGTTTGGACGAATGTCCATTTAGCCGAATGGTCATTTCGCCGAATAGGCCGTTTAGAAGAAATGACATAAAAGAATTTACCACACATATTTTACGCCAGGCAAATTAACGTTTGATCATCACGACTAGCATTTTTAATTATATGAAACAAAATTAAAATCAGATTGACTTTTTAAAACACAACACAATTTACCATACATATTTTACTCCGGGCCCGTATACGAAAGCTTTTATATATAAACTGCATTGTGTCGAGTATTGGGTAATAGTTTGTTTGTGATTCGACCAATGTCAATAATTAAATATGAAGAATTCCGTTCGAGATAAGCCAAATGAGTTAGTCATACTCTAAGTTAATCACTGTATCTAAAGCGAAAGACTAATAGTCGCATTCCTGTTGATGAAATTGTTGATTATAATTAATATTTTTATTATTATAATGTTGTCAAATATCTCCCTTCCGCTTTTTTGCTCTTTATTCAATGCTTTATAAAAATAGTTACAGTGATAGGATTTAGTTCAAATATGCGACGTTTTGTTCGATAATCTGTTTCCATCTAGACCCCCCTTATAGAACCCCACTCCTTATTTGCGAAGAACTCGGACAGCCACTTTTCACAAGCTTGTTGAGGCCAACTTTACATCACCAAGGGCGTTCGTCATGGACAGGAACAGGTGGTAATCACTTGGCGATATGTCCGTGCTATATGGTGGATGCGATAAAACCTCCCATCCGAGCTCCCGTAGCTTCTGACGAGTCACCAAAGATGTGTGTGGCCACACACAATGCTTCGAAATTTAGACACAGATATATTTTAGTAACAAAATGTTTGAAAGTCAAAACAAATAGTTTGAGTAGTACTTTTGTTATTAAGGCATATGTAAACACTTGTCTGAAGGTGTCGACACTTATTTTGGAAACAATCGATCGATCTTACATTGATGTATTGACAAAATTATTTGGTCATGTTAATATTAAGAACGACTCTGGGCTTAATGTTGTAGATTTTAACATTTCTTCTTTGGAATGGATCAAAGACGACTCTAACATAATCAGTCTCCAAACCAAACATGCTTTCTATGCTTTTTGCTAGTTATTATTATCAACTTCAACGTCTTCAATTACCAAGGTAAATTGCTGGACCTAATGTTTAGCAGTATTAAAGACGACGCGACGTCACGATTGTTGAGTGCGTTGTGCCGTTGACTAAAGTGTATGCATATCACATTCCTTTCGAAGTAAAATTTGATTCGAGTGTGAACCGCGTCACAAGACCCAGTCCACCTGAAAGGGTGTGACTTTAAATGTGCAAATTTTGATTCGTTAAATAGTCATATTCTGTCCACCGATTGGGGCAGTTTGTTAGAATCAAGTTCAGAAGCTGAAGGGACGGATGAATTATTTGACGTTTTATAATCCCTTGGCTTTGATCTGTTCGTCCCAAAGAAGATAGTACGACACACTACCCGTCCTGTAAGGTTTGACCGATCACTCCTTTAGCTTAAAAACCTTAAAGACGAAAGCGTGGAAACGGTGCAAACGGACAAATAGTGAAACTGCCCGTGCAAATGTATGCAAGTCTGAGATGTAGATTCGCATCGGTACAAAGTGGACTTTACGAAGAGTATCTTAGAAAAACTCAGAGCGACCTAACAAGTGATCCCTCCACGAGATTCCACCAATGTTTCTGATTAAATGAGCTCAGTCTCTTGCTGAGCCTCTTCAGATAATTTTCAATCTATCATTTTCATCCGGCATCCTTCCAGATCGATGGAAAACGTCCTATATCACACCCACATTCAAAAGTGGGTCCAGAAGTGATATAACTAACGGCTACGAATTTAGCACACACCGCATAATTTTATTTTGCAATCCAAAACAATTACAATCGCCCTCCGCCTAATTTATTTCTGCACAGGTAACAAATCTTATTAATTAATTTAAATGTGAACTGTAAAAGTTACAAAATTGAATTCAAAGCTCGTTTAAAATTGTACCCTTGATAGTGGGTCAAGGTATAGTAAGTACCCTATCAAACCTTTTTTTATTTTAATTATGCAATATGCATTTTTGCATTATCTGTCATATTTTTAATGCTTTTCTTGGTAAGCAATATTTTTTTCGGTGTGATTAAATTTTATTTTTGATGTTCTTTTTTTTCGGAGAGCGTAAAATGTTTACCCAATACTAACTACAGAGGAGGAGCGTTTTTGTCTCTTTTTTATAGTCAACGGGAAAATCCCTACTGACCATTTATTTATCAATATTTATTAAACATGCTCATCACTAAGTGAGGATGGAGCCGTTCAAACTATGTTGTACATCCACCTCACAAATAGCGACTAAATACATCGTTTACATGATTACAATATACTAGTTTACAAAATACATATACTGGTGTAAATAAATATACAAAATGTGTAAACAAAAATTAGAAAATTAGACTATACAAGAGGGTCGGATATTGAGTATTAGTATTAGTATTAGTAATTACACTTCAGGACACATGTGACTCCAATTCGCGTCTACACAGGACCATTCGTAGGACATTAACAAAAACTCAAGATATAAAGATGGACCGTACGTTTTTACTGGCGTAAAATGTGTGTGTTGTGTTTTAAAAAGCCACACTGATTTTATTTTTTTTACATATAATTTATTAAGCCAGTCCCAATTTTTGATTTTCGAGCACCTGAGCCAGGTATTATATTTACAAACATTTGTTTTATATTATAATGTTATAATTATGCTAAAACATCTGCAGCGCATGTTTTCATTGCACACCTTTTCAATGAATGGGCAATATTAAAATTGTTTCGCTTCAAACAGTGACGGTCACTATGTCGCAATATTAAAATCGGTAAAATGAGTGTAAAAGGTGCTGATTTACAAACATTAAAAACAACGTATATGTAGAACAATGTGCAAAACGCTATATTGAACCCCGACGACGTCTCTTATCCAGTTTGACGTTTGTAGTAGTCAACGGTCGACCCCAAAAAAAAACCGGTAACCGGTGGTGGCATGTAGATGGTTTATAATGAAAATATTTAAATATTAAAAATCAATTTTAATTCAATTAAAATAAAAAAATACTCACATCTACTCTTGGAAACTGTACCGAGGCCGGTGGTGTAATTTTACTGTTGTTTTTTTAATAATAACCTTAAAATGTTTTTAACAAATTTGTGTATGCGTTGACCGTGTGACACGTATATCGCTTCGTCTGCACATGTACGGTGTCGTCGGACGTCTTGTCGCTTTTACACGGTTTTGATGTGTATGTATTTGTGTGGTGTACAAATGAGTGTGACTGTAAAACAAAACGCAAAACGGTATTGTGTATTGTACCATCGTATTGTCAAGTCTCGTAGTCGTC
>JANSTU010001716.1:0-18895 GCA_027564075.1 Bolitophila hybrida
GGTCGTTACTCCTCAGCGGATGTTACTGGGATAGGAGACGCAATGTCCATTGCCCAATACTATCCTGCCTGCGGCAATGAGTCAGCATCAGTAGATTGTTTGACATCTAAATTGAATCCGAGATGAGCTTGACATCCACAGCAAGACGATCCGAATCAGCTGTGTTCTCCGCCTCGTTAACACCGTAATTGACTGCGGTCCTTGCAGCCTTGTTCTGATTCATCAAACACAACGTCACTTCGTGTCACAATTTCTTTGGTGCCCACAACCGATATCCGTTCACAGAATAGCCAACCAATGACCATCTTGATCGACTTCGAATTCAATTTCTTGCGTAATTGATTCGGTACATGATCGTATGCGTTTGATCCAAAAACACGCATGCGCGACAGTTAAGGATTCGTACCTGTCCAGAGCTGCTCGAATTGTGTGCATACAACTTTATTGCACGTGTCGGACTGTGATTTGCCACGTATGCTGCACAACAGACATCCACACCCCAAAATTCTTTGCTCATTTTTACATCTTCGATCACAGAGCGTGCCTTCTTAAGCAATGTCCTGTTCATATGCTCGGCCACGCCATTGTGTGCAGGTGTGTACGGTTCGGTGTATTGAATTTAAATTCCAGCCTAATCACAAATAGCCTTGATCAGCTTCGAGCTGTATTCGCTACCATTGTCACAGCGAATCTTCGAGATCTTCCTTCCAGTGTGTGTTTCCGCCATCGATTTCTATCAGATTACTGTGAAATAAGTATAGTAATCAATGTATGTTAAAATATACCTACGCTCATTCCATATTACCGGTGTCACGGGACAACACACATCCGTGTGCCTGGATTGCTTTCTAAAAATACACGGCTCACAAACTCTATCAGCATCATTGATCAGAACGCCCATATTTTCATTTCATTTAATTTATTTAATATACATAACAGTATTAATGAATAATATAGGTATAATGCATATTGGTAGATTGAACAATTGTTTAATCTTATTAAAATACAATTAAAGGTAGGTTGAAGTGAATTTGAATTTACTTAAGTTAGATAGTATAAGAATATAATTATTTTTTTATTTTTTTATACCCAATTCAATAAGACTAAGTTTAAAGTGGTAGAGAATAAGTAATAATAACCATAAAACTATATACAATAAGCACAGCCCAAAATATCAAGGATAAAGAAATATCAGTTTACAAAAAAACATCTTCAATGATCAAGATTACAGAAATGACGAAGGCAGGCTTTTTTAAATTTGGTAAGATTTTCTATTCTCTTTGTTAGTATTGGTAATAAATTTCACAATGAAATACCACGGATGAAAAATTCATAGCCCATAGATGAAGGAACTTCCAGAGGTAATTAGATGTCGAGCGAGAGAACCTTAATTTTTGGGATATGTATTTTATACATTGCCAAGAATGCTCGGTAGTTTTAGAAATTTAGTAGTGAACATCCAAAAATTTACTTAAAAATAAGTCTAAGGCAAGAATTAAATACAACTGTTAGTTTACGTATGTCAACATAACTCAATAAAATAAACACAAGTTAAATATGGTTTCAGTAGAGCCTTAACAAGTGGCGCAGATTTTGAGGATTGATATTCAAACCTCCGTAAACTTTACCGCATATAGAATTAACTTGATCAGTCCAAGTAAAAGATTTATTAAATTTATCGCCAAGGTTTTTAATTTTATTTAAAGGCAGAATTGGAATGTCTCCTAATTTAATTATTGGCCAATTGGAATGGTTTATCACAGTTTTAGAAACATATATGTTTTGCGATTTAAGAGGGTTCAAACGGAGATGTCTTCCGACATCTTTTAATCCTATCCAGTTCTATGTTTACAATAATAATTATGTCTGGACTAATTATTATAGGTCCACTAAATCTTAATTGCACATCGTCAGCAAACATATGACAATGACCATGTTCACAAACATTAGGTGGATCATTAACAAAGAGAGAGTAAAAAAGTGTACCAAGTATTGAACCCTGGGGAACACCACAAGATAGCTCAGCGTATGCAGAACACGCATTATCGATAGTGACCATTGGTAAACTATCGACCAAATAAGAACGAATTAAATGCACAGCTGTTGTTAAAAATTGAAAATAATATATCAGATAAAATGGTCGTGGTTTACACAGTCAAAAGCCTTAGTAAAGTCAAGAAATAACATAACAATAAGGTGAAATTTAAAAAAAAATAAACAAAAAGTTAAATGTATGTCGATGAGCATTTTTTTTTTGGCTTCGAATATATTATATTTATTTTAAAGTTTAAATATCTTATTCAATTAATAATGGTATACGTAGGTACCAATATGTAATTTCCACATTAATAATGTGGATTTAATCAATGGTTTGAATGTTTGTATAAATATATTATATATTTATACATATATTGTGTGTTTATATACATGATAACGCGTGTACAAATACAGTTTAACAATGCAATTTACATTGAAACCATAAATGTTACATTTAATAATATTTTTCAATTTATATATTGAATATTTCAATTTAATATTTCATATTTATTATATAAATCAGACTCAGAGCTTCCCTAAAAAGCGACAAAGTATGTTTTTAATTTCGCTTGTTTGATGCAGAATAAAGCACTCAAAAATTGAAGTGTTGCGGAAAATGCTGGCTTGTATATGAAAAGTCCACCAAATTCATATAAGCTTGCATACTGTTATATATATATAATATATAGGTACATATATCATTGTTGGATTGAACAAATATTGGATTTATATCTGTTTACAATTATTGACAGTAAGTTGTCCGTACATATACAGTATACATTAATTCTATTGTATTAACGGCATTGACAGTGTACACTATATAAATATACTATGACATACGGGGTGGTCCGTTTAAAACAAAATATTTATCCGAGATCCAGGATATAAAAAATATATTTTTTTAAAGTGCCAGAAACTTTCATTTGTCAGTCAAAACGTAAGGGTTTCCATGCCTGACTCCATCCAAACGATGTTCAGAGTAGCAATACTGTGTGAGATTGGGTTGAGTAAAAATCTGTGCATGCTAGCTTCATTGTATGTTTTACCATAACGAATATTTTTTTTTACTTCATATTTTAAATTAAATTTATTTAATACTGGTTAACCAGATGGGAATTATTTTCTTTAAAATATGGCTTTCGAAATTGGTTACGATGGACTATACTGACATTGCCATTTAACATCATTTTTAAAATGATTCCTGTAGATTTTATAATTTTGACTGAAGAAATCTCACAAATTCATCTGGGTGTACAATATAGTATGGTTGCTGATGAATATCTTGAAAAGGTCAACGCAGCGTGCAAGCCCCATATTTAAACACATTTGTTATATAATTTTGCCCGTATTGCCCACAATTCAATTGAATATAAAAAGTTCCATATCCCTTAAAATAACATTCACCAATTTTATGTATCATTGCCTATCATTTGTTTTTCATATGGTATCAAAAAAAAACATTTTTATATACTTGCGGTATATAGTTATATAATGTGTTAAAATATGTAATTGTGTCGCAATTACGATCAGTCTAGGCACACCTCGGCAACAGTAACATCCTTCCTATGGATCAAATGACCTACTATAGGTAGGATGTTCCTATGGCCGAAGGCCGATTAGCCGATTGCCGTTTCGATTGCAACTCAAGATTACTCATGATTACTTAAGATTATTTACACATCTTTTAGTTAACATTTGTGTTGTTGTGTCGGAATAATACAAACATCGCGCTTGCACGATTTCTACTAAAGATTTGTTATTATTTGTATATGTATATGTGTATAAATGTGTGTTATTTAACTGCAATCCGATTCCCTGACTAGCATATTATACCGTCAATTAAATCGGCTATGTTTATGCTTCTCATAAAGTATACACAAATATATAGAACACTATGATGTCTATGCGACCATTGAGTGAGAAAATCCACATCGAACCTGCTTTTAAGTTGCGCACATCCGTTTAGTACTGTACAATTCAAATGTGAGCGAAAGACGTTTTTCAAATGTGCTGCCAAATATGTTTTACATAGATCTACTATGTATATATATATGGACATTGATATTTAACGGAAAAGCTAATAATTATACAGGCGTAAGGTATACTGAGCCTGACTGTTTGCGTAGGCACAATAAACCGGAAGTCGATCTCAATCCCTAATAAATCGCTGCTACATCGAATATATAGTTCAAACGTATCGATGTGAACATATATATTTATATATATATAAACGTAAAACATAAGAAAGGGTAAGTCTATCGGGATTTCTATGTAATATATTTATGAACCCAACTGATAACAATAATGCTGTATGTATTTAGGATGCCGCATACTCGGAAAACTAATCCAATTTAATGCAACTGGTCATGTGTGACGGCCAGTCGAAAGGGTATACTATTCATATATGTATATAAATAAATACATGTAGGGAAAATTGATTACAAATGTCACCGAAGCAAGGGCGCACTCGATGAATGGAATCTATATTAAATTCACGAAAACCTCTGAAGCGTCCATGCTGTTACCATATTGCCAGAATGTCTACATCTACGTGTACACAGGTGTACACTGTATATACATACTCGAATAAAGAATTTTTTCATAGAGACGTCGTCTAGTTTATAAGTGCACATAACTCTAAGTAGGAAAAGGTGTCTTTTGATCGTAAAAGCTGACATGAAGCATATAAAATAAAAATGTGATACATGTAAGATATAAAAATAGCGTAATTTTTCATAAATTCTGTGTGTTTTATTAAAAAAGTAAAATAAAGTGAATTTTTGTCTGTATATATATTTTAAAATAATCGATATTGTAGTTTTATATGTTCATGCGGAGCCAGTACATATGATATATTTATATAATATATGTCCTTAAGAGCGTTCATGTGAAATTGCATAAAATTTTATATTGTGTACGCCCAACATTGTTTAATGAACACAAATTTATAGGATTGCAATTGTTTAATTGTAAAATTACACACTCACGCGAGTGAATTTACCATACAGAGACACATTTATTGGGTAAATGCCCGGACTTTTCCAAATGTGTACACAAGCGCCACGTTTCCTATCTTGAATGTAGTATGCTTGCATCTATATATACACATATGGGACTCAGTTTCACATTTTCCGCAGGAAAATTGCTGTAATACAGTTATCGGATGAATACAGCGGATATGTTTACATAATTACAGCACAAAACCAATTACGCGTAAATATTAAATTACATATATGCATATTGAATACAATATATTATATAAAATAAATATAAATATATCACATCCAATTCAGTGTTTGCTTTTGTTTATATGATTGCAGCTGAAATCCGCGGAAGCCGGCTACCAAATCAACCGTGGCAACGATACATTGGAATCAAGCTCGCAGATGCTATCGAACTTTGAGGGGCCGCTTGGCAATAAATCAAATCATAATGGGGCTAACGGTTCGGTGATAACGATGACGCTGAAAAATAATCACCTGATTGTAGAAACCGAGGAGCGTAATGTGAGTGTTACGATTTAGATAATTTATTTAAAAAAATAAATATAAATAATAAAATATCGAAAAATCCCTAAATTAAAATATTTAAGGAAATAATATTTCAATTAAGATTTGTGAAGATCTTTTGGCGCAATAAACACAAAAAAACTTCTGTTGAAAACAATCTATGTATAAATAAACAAATTATACTATTGGATTATGAGAATATTGTATATTAATCTGGATCTTAATTAACTTTAAATTTTGTTGTCTTCAAGAATCGTTCGTATTATATGCCTAATATCGTCGGGTCATTATATTTTTTGTTGGATTACTGTGTATGTTATTAAGATTTGATTTTGCTTAAGAATAATATTTAGTCTGTTATGGAATGAAGAAATTAATGCATAATTAATTGCACATTTTGCACTGAGTACGTATGGTATGGCTCAAGTTACTCCAATATCCACGTTCATGGGTTGGAATTGTTTGCCTGTTTTTCAAATTCTTGCAAAGAGAAGCAAAACATAAACATATTCTTATGTTATATATATATGTAAATAGGGTTGTAGGTTTTTATAAATTAATACATGAATAATTTAAAAGAATATATAGTAGTTCAAAACAAAATAAAAAAAAATAAAGTCGGGCGAATTTGAACTAAACAAAACTATTTTGGCAAAGAGGAAGGAAACCGAAATGAAAAAAAAGATTTTCTCAACAGCCTTGCAGTCATTAATTATTTATCCTATCTATTTGTTGTATGTGTATGTGTCAAGCAACGGTTCTGCGGAGAACTGTGGACTAGGGCACGGCACTGCAGACGTGAACACTGGGTTTCGGACGAGTCCTTGCGTATAATTATATAGCATCGGCAGCTCAATGTAAGCTTGATAGGCGCCAGGCTTAGGCGCCAAAAACAAGAACTGCACCGCCTCGAAAAGAGAAGTGTAAGACGCGACAAGAGGAGATAGGTCAGTAGGCTGGCTGATGCAGCAGAGGCAGCAGCAAGGCTGGGGCGACATTGGTACTCTACCGTATAACAAACGAGCACACAAACTGCTTATCAAACACGAGGCATCCTGTTAAGGATCCATTGTCAATGGATAGTGAACATTTGAATAGATGGAGAGAGTACAAAGCAGCCGGAGCAGACAATATCCCAATAGAATTCGTCAAAACGGACACGTCACTCTCAATGGAGTTTCTATTCCCCATGATAGTACATGCATGGGAGGACGAGTCTATTCCTGACGCTTGGAAATCAGGAATAATTGTTAAGCTTCCCAAGAAAGGTGACTTGGGCAGCGGCGAAAACTGGAGGGGTATATGACTGATGACCGTGGTCTACAAGATCATGGCAAAGAATTTCTTAGCGTAGGTACAGTTCTATATCGAAACAACAACCCTGCGGCGCCAACAAGCGGGATTCCGAACAGGTTACGGATTGTTATGGAACAATCAACTGAGACGTATCAACGGAAATAAATTGGATGTGGATCGGTGACACCTTGCGGCGCAGTACGAACAACTTTGTAACTGTATCGCTGATCCCCCAGGTTCACCAATCAATTTTAAAAGATTGAAACAAGCAAACAATATTGTAATGCTTTAATTCTTTAATTTGATACTCTTCGACAGATTTAATTTTTTCTTGGTAAATCAAAAAAATTAAAAGATATAAATTTTCAGAAATGACGGGTTTTCCGCGATTGAACAGCTCCACAACGGCCGAAATATATGCTCTGTTGCAAAAAAAGGAAAATTTACTGTAGTAAGAACGGGTCGAAGTTTCCACATTATATCGGTTGTGGCTATTTAGATGCACACAGTGAAAAAATCCCATAATTTCAGTAAATCTGTCTTTTGCAGACTCCCAGTACATTTTCATTCCTGGAAAGATGTTGGATACGGGCAATATTAGAATTATTAAAATCCTTAAAAAAAATGTGATCATCCTTGGAGATACTTTTTTACAAACACGTATATTTGCTCTAATAAGACGTACTTATAACTTTTCTTCCATTGTCGGAAAACGTCATTTCGAATATTTATGTAGGAGTACCGCTGTATTTGATATAGTCTTTATTGTTAAAGAAATGTCCTTTATCTAGGTAATAGTCGTGTTCGTTTATATGTGTTATACGAGCATTACCACATGAAACCTCAAAGCAGTTAAGAATTAACTTTTGACAGAATTATGCTTAACTGCAACCTCGAGAAATGTCAATGATTGTCTTAATTCTAACAGTACTTTGTCGTTTGTACGTACACATTTGAGTCGCATTTAAACGAATGTATGGTGTTGTTGATGTGCACCAATGATCATGTTAAGTGTACGTGTATTGTGGTTGTAAGCTTTTGTTTTTGATTTCGTTTCATGCGAAGTTTTGAGAAATCTAAAACAAAATTTTCTGATGCAACGAATGTGGCGGAATTTTGACACAGACTCATACGACGATGAAGAAGTGCTGCAGCTAAAATCAGTCCAATGTCATCTGCGCTAAGAACTACCTAACAAAAGCAACAGTTTGGCTATGCACGAGGTGGACATCCCACAAATTTTCCGGCTCCCAGCTCTACTCGTTGGTTTCTTGAGGAGATGTGTGCAAAGTATGTGCGTTAAATACGATACGAATATAAAAGATTTCCATCTATTTTGGAAGATTTCGCTAGTGATAAATTAAATATTTTGGTTAGTGGCACACCGGGTGTCCGGAAAGTCAATGTCATCCCGTGGAGGGATGATAGAGGAGCTCCTAACTTACCAGAATATATACTAAATTATGACCTTAGTAAAATATCGTTAGTCTTCGAGATAATGAGACTTTTAGGAAAAACAATTCGTCAAACAGTGAGTGTCCCGCGAGACAGCACTAAAACAATCGTTGAGAATGGCGACCTAGGACATTGGCATACGACACTGAAGATATCACACTTTTTCTACGAATTATTTTTTGACAAATTATTTGTAGACGAATTGTTTTTCGATGAATTGCCAGGGTACGAATTTAGTTAAAATCGAAACATTAGGTCAGATTTTTCAATTTAATTTCTTCGAACATGTAAATGGCTGAAATGGACAGACTTCTAATCTAGATCTACATCTAACCAAATTTTAAAAAATCAGTATTTTTATAAATGAGAGTAAATGTTTTTTTTTTTCAAAAACATAAATAAGTATAGTAGAATTTTATAAGGAACGTCGATATTTATATATGTTCATTTGTATATACTAATCATATAATTAATTCTATTTACAAACAACTTTCAAGAAAAATAGGAATGCACGATTGTTTATAATTGAGCAGCACAATTATATTTTTTCCATGCCCAATTCCCATTTTACATTTGATAATTCAAACTTTCTAAACAAAAGTATTTCCAAACATGAAGGCGAACAGCAGCACACAAAAACCGCACTCATACCTATATAACGGTGTTTTCCACATTCCATATTATTATTCTCCGGAAACTTTTATATTTTCAATGTGAGTTCCATTTTCCGAACGCAAAATAAATACTATATATACTGAAACTTTATGTGTATGTGTATGTACGTTGTACGACGTCACACATACACCCACCGTTCGCATATATGGAAAGCTGCGCTGTAAAAAAGCTTTTAAAATTCGAACAACGCTTCGTGCATTTCTTTCGGAAAACTTTTCACGAAACACAGTTTTGTTGCCGGAATGAAACTTTGGTTTCGGTTGTTGCACAAAATGAACATTATTCCGGCAGCATGCTGTTCCAACTGCCATACTAGCTGCATTCCTTAAAATGTAAATTATGTATAACTATAAAATAACAGAAAAAACATTATTTTTTGTAGGACATGGCCAGAGATGCACGCGAAACCAAAATGCACTATTCACCATCAGAAAAGGACGGTATATTTGTGGTGGAGGTGGCTCGTGGTGCGGACAGCTCAAGTTTGTGCAATGGCCACGTGGTAAAGGATAAGCTCACAACTCGCGGAACCGGAGATAATAACAATTTGATTACTATGAATGGAATCACATCTCGCGAAGATGCGACCTTACTAAACAACGAAGAGTTCCAAGTTCATCATCCGCCCAAGGGTGTCGTTGAGGATGAGTCGATGCTTACAATTGATGAAGACGGAGCCGTGGTTATGTCCTCACCACTTCTAAATGGTAGTACGGCTGCTGACGAATCGATTCGACCACTGTGCGGAAGTAGCCACACCGGATTATCACAATCGGACTTAAGCATTTCCTCGTCAACTGGTTCTAATCAGGGTTACTGCTATGGAAGCCAACCGGACTACACCATTGATATAAAAGGATACAGATCCTCATCACCACATCACAATGCCATCGATAGTCAGCCAATATCCAACTTAAGCCCATTTAGTACAAAGCCCATCATTACTGCAGCTATTTACAAACAAGACTCAATTGATCCGGCCACATCGTATCCAGAAGACGGTCGACCAGGACGTCTTCGTTCAGATAAATTGGCACATGTTCCGAAAGAAGAGACATTGCTCGAGGAACAACATCAGCTTGGCAATGGTGAAGATGGACTCGAGAAAACTATTACAACAAAATGTGATATCGACATAAATGGTGAGAATGGTTTTGACAGTCTAATTAATTTACCTGCTCCGCCGAGCACTGATGAAATCAAACGTCTAAATGATGTAACTATATTGGAGAACAATAACCTAGATTCGTTGCCACCACCACCACCACCAGAGGTCATCGTCGATGGACCTCCGAACGGTGAGAGTTAGTCGCACTACAATGTCTCTTATACAAACAAACCGGCACATTTTAGAGATTATATTATGTTTTCAACATGATATTTATACCCTAATGAATTTTTAAAAACCTACCGATATTCCAAACTTAAAAATAATACATACATACATACCTATATAGATAAATGTGAGAATATGAGTGTTTTATGAATATATTATAATATTTATATTCAAAATTATATAAATTAAACAGGTACACGTGATGTGCATGGCCAAATATATTATATATAGATGAATTGTTGTGGATTGATCTAAATAATAAAATATAAACATAAATGTATTAATGTGATCGTCGTTATAATATATTATATTGTATAAATTTATGAACAATTTTATTACAAAACTGTTTGATGTCATAAATTATTGGCATCTTGACAATATGTTTTGCGGAAATAATGAATTATATTATATATAATGTTCTAATTAAAATCGAAGATTTTTTTTCAAATTAACCACTTTTTGAAGTACTTTTACGAAAATATATATCGATGATTGCATTTTATAAAAAAAACTTTCTAATTGACAAAACAATGCATACATGATTTAATTTTTTTTTATAAATTTAAAAATTATTAAAAATTAATTTTCAGTATTCAGACATTGCTTTAAGAGAGCCACAGTTTTTCGTATATATAAAATAATACAAAAGAGTTGACTGCAAAAGAGGACCAAGATTTTTACAAGCACACACACATCAAAATTTCACATGTACCTACATTTATTTTAGATGGACCCGTCCTCTTTGACACAACACAACCTATAAAAATTAAACATACGAAGTCAAAAAACAGTGATTTTAAATACATATAAAAACAAAATAATTGAAAAAACAATTAAAATATTAAAACAACCCCTCTTCGACAGCAGACACCGCTAGAAAGTGATATTTTATTGGAGATTTGAAGGAATTTTATAACTTCAGTGATTTTTTTTAAATTAAAATTAAAATTTGTTAGAACAAGTAATTATAAAATTAACGTAATTATCTAGATACAGTAAAACTGTGCTGTAATTCCTAACAATATTAGACACAATGCTAGAAACAATACCAGAAATTGTCTATAATTTAATTATTTAAATTCATTAAAACAAACAAATAATATAATTAACAATGATTCAATGCTAAGCAACTAATAAAATAGAAATAATTAAAATTGCAAACTGTGCCCATTATTTTACCAATTTTAATCTATATTAAAATATATAAACGTATTAGTGATAAACAAAAATATTGTCCATTCCAAACATACACATAAAAATATAATAATACTAACTGATAAACATATACAAATCTATCGTCAGATGACATAAAATGAGAGTTTGTCCATGTTTTGAGGTGACATTGTAGAAGTCATAAAATAAGTAAGATTTATTAAGATACCACAAACTACACAATCAATTCACACACAAAAACGTCTATTTCAGA
This sequence comes from Bolitophila hybrida, assembly GCA_027564075.1. Classification (NCBI taxonomy): domain Eukaryota; kingdom Metazoa; phylum Arthropoda; class Insecta; order Diptera; family Mycetophilidae; genus Bolitophila; species Bolitophila hybrida. The sequence continues at coordinate 11,735 of JANSTU010001716.1, forward strand.
TAAGTTATTTCAAATATTCGTAGAAAAACGTATATTATAATTATTATTATAAAAATCACACCAAATTTAACGTTGTTAAATGTACTAATTATATTAAATATTACACAGGAAAATTTAAAACAAAACAAATTAAATTTAATAAAAATTAGATTACAGTGTACAAGTGTCATACAAATAAATGTCATTGTTATAAAACAATAAACCATTTTCGTTTTCCTTCCATAATTCATCTGAATTTTACTAAATTTGATTGGCATCAGAATGGAACTCGTCGAATTTGGACAACATTTATAATTTATGTTTAGTTTTTTATTGTTTACATACAGAGGCTGGATCAACTATTAACACTTTTGCACACATTTCTAGAAATTCATGAAAAGTCATGAAAGTTATTTGATAAAGTTTTTTATGTGTGCTATAGCTAAGAGTTCTTCATCTCATTGGATCCTGTAACCCTTATGGAACATAGAGCCACTCTGCGATGCCCCACACTGGATTCATTGAATATTACACGACTAGTCAGGTCATGCTAATGTGCAATTATGTGCTCTGCTACTCTTATTGGAGCTAACATTATTATTCTATACAGGGTGCGTGTATATAATTGTTAATGGCTACGAATTTAGCGCACACCGCATAATTTTATTTTTGCATTCCAAAATAATCAAAATCGCCCTCCGCCAAATTTATTTTTGCACAGGTAACAATTACACAAATCTTGCCAATTAATTTAAATGTGAACTCCAAGCTCGTTGAAAACACCTTTTGAATCACGCTTAGGGGAAAAAACCCTTGGGAATGGCGGATAGAGGGTCGTGGAATAGTTCCCTGTAAAGCTTTTGATTTCGATTTCGGCCTTCGTTTTTATAACATTTACTGTGTATTTTTAAATTAATCTCTATGCATTTTTCCATTTTCTGTCATATTTTTTTGTGTGATTTTTTTTTCGCTGAGCACTAAATTTTTAACCTATGTTATTTGATGAGATTAAGGTTCTGTTATTCAAAATCAATAACTTATGTTATTTCTGAAATATAGGCTATTAACAGCAATTGAAACCGGAGCGTAGTCTACCTACTCCCTTACCACCTATGCAGGCAGCGTAATGCTGCTACTACTTATTCAACCCTAGTCACGAATTTGACTTTTAACAACACAACGAAACTTCCGGTATGGTACCTTCCTCGTAGACAGTTTCTGGGGCTTCTTATCTCCCGGTGTACTATTTAACCTCGGTTAAACTTTGGTGCACATGCATCTGGGCCCGGAAGACTATAGAAGTTGTTAGAAATAAAAATAAAACAAATACCTGAGCACACACCTGCGATATGACATGGGTATTTAAATACAAAACTGTTCGTGATAATCGGTCAATTGATGGACTTCAAGGAAATTCTAAAAAAAACATCGCGGGACGTCTGACTTTCGTTTCGATACAAAAAAAACTATACTCATGGTGGGTTGTATCAATAATGCGTTAAGTTATACACAGAAGCATACCATTTGGACAATGAGTTCATTCTTATCTTTTCGTAGATCGAGTCGTTGATAACATGTGTTCTTCATTCATTCAAATCTTTTTGTGCCGTACACTAATGGCGTAAGATAAAACCTCGATTTTTATCTGTAAAAAACTAAAGGTAAACTATATTGTTCTATATTTGTTTAGGTCTACCATTCGTCTTTTCTATGAAGAAAAAAATACCACGATATCTCTCACTTGGTCCCCTCTAGATTTTGTTAAGTGTCAGCACTTTCTAGGGTATTTAAATACCCAGTAGGCTAGAATGGCTTTGGAACAGTCTTGTATAACTCTTGATTTTACTAATAAATAATAATAATAATAATAATAAATACTCTCAATTCAAGACCTATTTTTTTAATACTTAAGATTGTTTGTGCAGCCAGTAGGCGGGAAGATTGGGTACATATGGCGGATTTGGATGTAAATCATACGCTATGTAAGTAAGGTGTGTTTGTCATTACTTGATGTTCATTAGTCCCTCGATGTAAAGGGCAGATGATGTTCGACCAGTTGAAAGCTATTTTGGCAGACGTTGGGCGCCGAGCTCACTGCAACCAGTCGCCATGATCATGCAGATTATTGTGTTCGAGATAAGTTATTTGTGTTTTAATTGTAATCTTAAGAGTTTTAGAAAGAACAGGAAGAATACTAATCGCGCGAAAATCTTTATGATCAAAAGATCGAGTATTTTTATGGAGGTAGAAGAATTTATAGCTAAATTATCTAGTCCAACCGAATAATATTTATCATTGACAAGCACAGTCGCCGCCCAGACCCCCTGAAAATCGAGGCAATTCAGTACGAGCTACAGACGTTCCAACTTTCGATCGTTTTTGGGTGGACTATAAGTTATTACGGAGCATTTGTCAAATAATACGTACACTTCGGGGTCCATTTGTTTATTAAAGGTGTTCCGTGAAAATGGTCAGACAAATTCCAAAAATCCATTCTAGATTGCAAGACGCTACTCCAACCGGATTTAATACAAACTTAAATCAAACTTAAACTTCCTATAGTAATTGCAACAGACGCATCTAATTATGGAATTGGCGCCTCGGAAAAAACATCGCCAGAAAACGAAAATTAATAAATGAACGAAATGAAAAAAGTTGAAAACATGAAAAACGCTACAAATATAGAAATGGAGGACGCAGACAGCAACTATTACGAGGCATTGAACGGACTAGATGAAGACGAATACATAGAAGCGTTAAGAAGAAAAAACAAAAAACGAACAAGGTTATCCGAACAACAACACAAAACAAGCGCTCAAACAAGGGCTTGTTCCACACTACACGTATACACCAAAACAGCTAAAATCGCAGACACTACTACTTAAAAGGCTAGACGCCAGCGATGACTTCGAAGATATTACAAACGAGCTAAAAACACACCAAAATGATACACTACAAATTACAAATGTTAACAAATTTAACACAAAAAATACTAATTCTTCCTTTTTATTGTATCTATTTCCAACTCTAGCACAGTGAAGAGCCTGTTAGCTATAAGGTACCTGATGTACCGTTCAGTCAGGTGGGAGAGGATTCGCCGATCGGGACTAACGCAGTGCTTTCGTTGTCAGGTAAGTCGGAAAAAAGTGCGTTGTACTGTGTCCAATGCAAATCGACGAAACATCCGGCATCTTACCGTGGATGCCCAAAATACATTGAACTGCTCAAAAAAAAAAATTGCCATTCTGATTAGAAGTTGTATTAAAATTAAAATTGCTTGTACGCCAGTGACAAAACAATTTGAATGTTTAGATGCCGCGGGTAAGTATGCCTAACCGCGAACGATTATTTATTATTGTATGCGTCCCAGAGAAACAGTGATCTATTCAGGAATAAATGGAACACACTGTTTTCCGAGATGAGACTGGAAAAAACAGACAACTTGCAAAACATTCAAACTGCAGTCAATAATCCAAGAGGAAATGTTATTTCCAATAGGATGTCGGATAAGTAGACAACCCTGAGGTGCAGATTGCTGGGGCTTTCAGTCCCATCCTACCCGGCTGGGAACTCATACCTTGACATATGCATTGCTGACTCTAGACTAAATTTCGACCTTAACGTACAACATAATGACCTTGATATCCCACCCGCGAAATAAAAAATCCTACAATTAAAGCGCTGAAAAAGGCTAAGAGCAGGCTCTTATAAAAACTACTAGAATTATACAGAAACAATTTAAGCAACAATAGTTCACGAGTTCAAGAAACAAAATCCATGCTAGATAACGTAAATAATCTAATTAAACAGCAATTTAATAAAATTACTAACACGTTCTGGAAAGAAAAAAAAGTGGAATAACACACAAAAACTCCCCAAAAATGTATGCAGACATTAACAGAATTTTCAGAAAAAAGACAGAGATGGAATGTGTGAAATAATTGTCTTCTCAAACGATAGTCTTTTAGAGGTAGCGGGCATAAATAATTGTTGGTGGACCTTCACTGTCGAGTTGAAAATGTTGGATTTTCATTAGTATTTAATATCTCCATCAGGCACTTTCCATGGCTTCAAAACAAATTTTGTTACCGAGAATAAGTGTATTATTAAATTGTTGACGCTTATTTCGAACTATTGTATAAATACCACTTTATTAATATCTGTTTTTTCTTTATATCCCCTTTCATAATATTTTTTTTTGTTTTGCAAATTGCGCAGGTTTTATCTTTATAAATATCTTTATATATAGTAAAAATGCTTTATGTTTAATTAAAGCCTCATCAAAATTAAGTTGCTTGCACTTACTCATTTTATACAATAATTAATATTTAATATTTATAAAAATCAAAGTATAAGTTCTTCTTCTGTAACAAGACTGACTGGCAACTGCCAGAAAATCACAAAATTCACAGTAAGCAATGCTTACTGAGTTTGGGTGCATTTCGCTGTACAGTAGTAATTTTTAATTTGTTTTATTTATTTAAAATCAGTTTGAATTTAGTGGTAAAAGGATTAATACAATATTCTTTAAGTTCCTCACTAGCTTTAAGTGTGGATCTAAAACGAGGAGTGTAATAATTTATTTTCGCGTTACGCACAATAAATACTTTACGCTTTACGCTCTTTAATTACACATTAATTAATTTATATTATAAAATAATATAATATTTGAAAATACACAATACGCAATGCACGCGTTTTAGCAGTGTTTACATTGTATAATGACATTGACAAGCATTGCTATAAGCATTTTGTAGTTTATGTGCGTGATGTGTATTGTATGTTATAACATAAATTAAGAAGTGAACCAATTCATGCTTCAATACGCAAGTGCACAACAATGCATGTTTGCAGTGATGCGCAAACAGCTTCGTTAGTCAGATATGGCACAATCTGGGTTCTGGGACCGGTTTTCTGCACTTTAGATGCTTGAGTTACTTAAGCCACAGAGAGCAAAGCAAAGATTTCCTTCCCTTTGACCCGCAGGGGACACTTTATCACCAAGCACCAACACAGAACTTTCTATTATCACCACTGTCAGAAATTATGTCCGACCTCGTGGTCGCCAGTTCAATAACAGCCTGCAGACCAAAGTGTTTTTCGAATGTAGCACTTTAAATCTTGCTATTTATAGCCTATTTCTGAAATAGGTTATTGGTTTGGAATAATGGAACATTAATGTAATCAATTAACATATACACACGCACCCTGTATAGAACAATAAGTGTATGATTCCGAATATAAATAGCAAGATAGATCTCGGTGAATAGAGATATCTCAAAAATATGCGCATTTGCCCTGAAAAGTTGTTAGAGTCGCTCTAAGAGCACAGTAGCTCCAATAGGAGTAGCACAGCACATTAGCATGACCTGACCATCAGTCGTGTGAAACCGTAATGGTCAATGGTGTGCGGCATCGCTCACTGGCCCTATTTTTTTTATTAAAAAGGGATCTGTTATATTCATTGATTCAATATTTTCAACATTTCTTAAACTACAGAGAGCTTTAACACCTAATCCGCAGCAGTCGCAATTGATTAAACTGTCTAAAGAAAATACAATATATGGCGTTTTGCTGTTAATTATAATACCACATTATTCCATCTTAAAATCTGCATGATGGCTTTCTAAAAGACTTTTTATTGCAGCTACTGCATCTTTCTTTTGTAATTTTCCGTAGTCGATGTTGTAGCTGATGTTGTGAACTGAACTTTTTCTGCAACTACTGCAAATAGTTTTTAGAACAGTCTTTGATGGGTGGATTTGGTTAGTTTATACACATGACTTAAATGTGGTTCTAGTTATTCGAATCGTGAAATGAACATCTTTTCGAAATTTCATCTATGAATGAACAGTCGTCATTTGACTAGCCAATATATGTAACTAGAGCAAGTTCCTTTAACTCATGTATAGATATTTGCATCAATAATAGATGCTGGGTTTAATGTCCTCACTCTGGACTCTTCAAATTCATTTGGTAGTTTTACAGTGTCTAATATATGTGAATACACACAAAATTCTGATGAAAGCAATCACTGGAGTATGCCCACCTTCAAAACATTCCGATATTATAGCTTCAATTTCTAATATTGTAAATTTCAGATATATTTCCAGATGGACCTGAGTCTTTATGAGAAAAATCAATATCTTTTGTAGAAGCCAAAAAATTTGCGCCAGTTCAGTTAGCAACACCTTACACCTACCGCCAACAACTAAAAAGCTTATTTCATTAAAAACGCTGTATTTCCGGTTCGGGTGGACATATATTCACCTACCATGGCTTATTTTGTAGATTTACTTGAGCACTAATATTTGCTTACTTTAAAACCCCAGCACTAATAGTTTTAGGTGGTTTTAAAATGGTTTTTTAAAGCGTTAAGTTAGCCCCGCCGTGAAAAATATTTTTAATTTCCTTTCCGGTCGACATTTTTCCGAAAAGTGATGTTTTTTCTAGAGCACTAATTACGGAAATGTTTTTGTTCTATTCAGTTCCCCAGCACTTATTGGTCTGAAAAACGCATAAAAAGCTTATTTCCTTAAAAAAATCTGTATTTCCGGTTCCGGTGGACATATTTTCAACGGCCATGGCTTATTTTGTAGGTCTAGTCGGGCACTAATGTTTGCACATTTTATAACCCCAGCACTAATTGCTTTAGGTGGTTTTAAAATGGTTTTTAAAAGCGATAAGTTAGCCCTCTCCCTGTTGAAAAGCATTTTTATTTCCGTGTCCAGTGAATATTTTTTCAAAAAAAATTGAGTTTTAAAGAGCACTAATTATAACAATATTTTTGTACTATTTATTTCGCCAGCACTAATTGTTGATAAAAAAAATAAAAGCTCACTTCAATAAAAAGCCCTATATTTCCGGTTCCGGTTGAGCAATAAATTGTGACATAGACTTATTTTATAGCTCTTTTCAAACTTCATAACTTCATAAACATATATTAAATAAATAATTACATGGTGTTTCGTGGCTATAATTTATGTAATTTATGCTAAAATTTAAAAACGGCATATCTCGGCTAACTACGCACCTTACCGATTCGACAAATTTAGACAACAGCTGATCCAGTAATACCGATCAGAATCAGCGATACATCGGATACATAAGGAGTGTACCGAATGAAATTGTTCATCCAAAAGTTCGTAATAAAATATCCATTAAATGTTTTTATAAACATAA
>JANSTU010001727.1:0-18885 GCA_027564075.1 Bolitophila hybrida
CTAATTTTTATATGTTCTATTATACACATTAAAACGTACTCTCATTACTTTAAATTTTCTTTTTATTTTTTGTAATTCTGGAAGAATCTCAACAAAATTGAATTTCAAAATTTCAAAAGATTACTGGCGACATTGTATAAACTACACCTTAACAAAATGTATTACAAAAAGTAAAAATACCCAACATGATAAATAATAAATTATACTTTATACTAAAATTAAATATAATATAATTTTGTAAATGATTCGACTTTAGTGTCCGGGACAAAAAAAGACAAAATGTTTACATTGTAGTTTTTCTGGCTAAAACCGCAACACCCTTTTAAAGGGCTTTTAAATACCCTTAAGGATGATTGGGACAATTATTTATTTATCATTTGATCATCGATCAACCTACAGAGGTAATTTTTATTAAATATTCAATGTTATATATGAACGTGAAATGTCATCTTTCTTTTTCTGAGTGTCCATTAAAAAAGCAACTTTACCTTCAAAGAACCTTGAAGGTGATAGTCAAAGTCACAGCCAAGAATAGCCAGTGAAATTTCCTACAACTTTCGTATTGATGATTTTTGAGTGCCACGCCAACTGTACAAGTTATTCAACCGATCCGTAACATTTTGAAATCCTTGTATACACACATTTATAATCGGTCTAACATTAGGATATTCATAAAAAAATAATGAAAAATGTCAAAGTTCTCGTAATACACAAATATTCTCGCCGTCGTAGAAATCATGAAAAATACAATCGAATGGATCATTCCAGAGACATTGTCACCGATGAAAGAAATCCCCACTTGCTGAAATCATTTATAACTGTTGACGAGACATGGTGCTTCCAATACGATTCAGAAAGAAGAGGCCAGATCGAGAAAAGTGCGTCAGGAGAAGTCAAAAGTAAAGACAAGGCTTATTTTATTCGATAGCAAGGGCAAGATCAAGGGAGTTAGACTTTGCTGCATGACAACGTAACCGCCCACAATTCCATTCGTGTACGCAATTATTCGGAACAAAAACATGTTGGTCACCCACCGTATTCACCTTATTTGGCTCCGTGCGACTTTTCCCTATTCCCTATTTTGAAGATGTGGACAGAATAAAGGCGTCCGTGACGCGAACGCCTTTCCGGTGAATGACCTTGAAAACTCATTCGAATCACTTTTGAAACGCTATCAACGTTGTATCGACTCGAAAGGGGACTACTTTGAATAAATATTTATAATAAATGAATAATAATATATTCAAGACATTCGTTTTTGTATTACAAAAGTCTTCGAAGAGTTTGATCGCACTGTGTATATAGAAACCAGTACAAGAAATTATATTATTAATATTTAACTATGAAGAATAGTTATAAAAATTAAAACAAACGCTTTCAACAACTCGTTTTTTGAAAAGAATCTTGCAAAGAATGGTCCAGTTCCCATGTTCTTCTCACTTTCTGAGCTCAATAAACTAACTTATTTTGTCTAGTTTTATTTTCTATTAATTATATTATATTATATGAGCTTAATTGTGAAATTTGTAAATTTTTATGTATGCCTGTTAATAAAATAAAATAAATATAATAAATAATAAAAAACAGCCAAACACCTCAACCTTTTTAAAATTAGTAAAATATACCAGAGTTAAATTATTGGATACGGCTGAACTTTAAAATGTGACCAACGGCTATCGGCTCAAGAAGTTTTTTCATAATAAATAGTTTAGATCCATAATATGTCTCTCGAGTATAGGTGTAGTGAGAGATCACTGCAACAGAGACCCTTTTATCGACAGTAAAACTAGTTAGATCGGTGGTAGCCACAGGTATTCGATAGAAACACGTTAGGGAGTGATTTATTAATGAGTTTAGCGCAGTTTCTCTTCATGAAACCGAGCATGGAAAATACGAGTACCGGTGCAATCGTTACGTTAATATTTTTACTGAATGATAACTTCTCATCTCACTCTTGTTAAGGAGATGCCAATTACTTAGTTATCAAATATAATTGGCTATGAAAGGTCATCGTTTTATATTCACCAATATATAAAAATAGATAATTCCTCTCGACTTCAGTAAACATTTTCAAACCGTCCGCAGTGGCTACATAAGGAGTACGTCAGAAAAAACGCATAACTTTAAACCACTATAGCTATGAAACTACTTGGATTATTTGAATCGTTTTTACATCAAAGTGATTTTTGATTTTTGACATAAGAAGTTTTTGTTCTGAAATATATCTAAGTGTCACAATGTCATCAAAATTAGAAACTCGTACAATCGTGTACAAATTATTTATCCTTGCCCATACATCTGTAGAGGACACAACGACCGTCCTGAGAATCATCAAATCGTATAAAACTACTCTTAATGTCGCCAGATAAAGCTAAGTATTGCAGTAAAAGTGGGATACGATGAGACTTCAGTGCGCAGAATAAAATCGAGGGCAGGCCTGAAACTTCCGGACAGAGATGCAAAGAAGTGCCTAGAAGGTAGAAGCCGCGCCCGTAAATTTATGTCGGATTTTGTCAAGGCATACAAATGTTGCGTAATGGATGATGAAACGTATGTTCTGGCGGACTTTGCCCAACTTTCGGGGCAGGAGTTTTACTAAGCAAATGAGAGAGAAGGTGTTGAGGAAAACAATCCGCTCAGTTTCTCAAGAAGTTTCTGGTTTGGCAGGCGATATGTAGTTGTGGTTAGCTAATTGTTCATCACTTGTGGGTCGATCAACTCCGATATTTATATCAAGGAGTGCTTCCAGAAAAGGCTTTTACCATTTATTCGGAAGCATAGGGTGTCAATTTTTTTCTGGCATGATTTAGCTTCGTGTCATTACAGCAAATCAACGATTTTTGGTACAATGATAATAACATCACATTCGTACCCAGGGAGGCCCACCCACCGAATTGTCCAGAGCATCGGCCAATAAAGAGCAATTAGGCACAATTGAAAAGGGAATTGAAGTCGACGAATACTAAATCCAAGGACATCGATGATTTCAAAAAACGAAGAAAGCGGCTTATGGAGGGTATTCTTAAAAGCTGGATAACTTTGTCAAAATCAAATAAATGTTTGTTTTTTTCGAAAAAATAATCATAAAATAAATATACTTTGATATTCTGTTCCATTTTTTAAGATTGCTGCACAGGTTCATAGAAAGGGTCCCAGGTTACTTCCTTGGGGCACTCCAGATTTTACTGTGATCAATTATTTTTATTGTGTTATAAAACTTTATATCCATATGACCATACAACTTGTTCAATATAAGAATAATACACAAATCACATAGTCTCCAGCACAAGACGGAATGTACAAGCAACATATATACAAGCAACATACATACACTGTTACTATTAACAATCAATTTGATGAATACTATTTTTACTCCTTTGGTACCAGGAACGCTAATATTCTCACTGCTAAGTCCAGATCTTACGGCCAAGAGAACACCTCCACAACTTTCTTTAGTGCTAGTTATCAATGACCTGTCACACCTATACACAATAAAATCCTGTTCAAACAATTCACTCTCATAAATAGCTGGGACAAGCCATGTTTCCTTCAATGGAATTACATCGTAGTTGAGTCCACGGACATTGATAATATAAAAATAAACATGCATATAAATTATTAAAAGGAATTATATAACATGTTGAGTTATTCATTGAATTGTTAGGGATGCCGGAGATATCAGGTTCCTCGAAAAGCGCAACGCCTAATGCGTTGACGTCAGGAGACTCAAACAACGAATCAAACAACGAGTCTGTCTCAAAAATAAACATCGTCGTTGTCACTTTTTTTTCATTTCATTAAAATTAAAAATATTGTTAATATGAATCCTAATGTTCCCATGACTTATGGAATTTCGAAACTCTGCATTATTGTTGAGTTATGGTGCTGTATGATTCGTTTCTTTCTTCTACGTCATGAAATGTTGTTGTTTATCTGGCCTAATTACATTCATTGCAAAAGCGTCTTCCTCATTTATAAAAACCAGAGTTTTCTTTTTTTCTACTTTATTTCATTGCTCTTCAAAACGCTCCCAAGGCTTATGTATATACACGCGTTTCGGTACATCCAACAGTGCGCACCCTACATTCCATATATCCAGTTGCCGCGTATATCCATCAGAACACGCAAACATAAACATTCCACGAAAATTGTTTTCACTTTGTTCCGCAGTGCTACAGTTTGTTTTTCATCGTGCAACTGCCATTACGAAGCTATAAATGTAAGTAGACAAACAGAAAGACGCAAGCGCTCGCTAGAAAAACATTTTCCTTTTGCCTGCCCCATCGAAAATGCGCTGTAGAACAACAACTATGTAATCGCGTGCACACAGTGTATGTACAATAATCTACATTGTAAGTACAGTAAGGATATACAATCTATATATTTATAGTATACATAATATCTTGTTAGGAAACTTTCTGTGTGTACGTTATTTCATACGATGCGCAACAAAAACAAATGCGAATGGCGGAAATCGCTATACGGTGTGGACGAGTAGCGCAAACTTACGGGGACGGATGGTGGTACACGGTTTGTGGACACAAAATAGCAACAGCTATAAGGGTGCTCAGCTTTATTATGTTTGCTCGGCGATGCTATTTAATATCCGCTTATAATATAGTTTACTGCGGCACAGACGCGGAAATTCAATGATTTTGTTTAATGCGATAAAGTTGTTTCTATAGAGCTAATATTGGTATTGCTAAAGGAACTCTTTGAAGTTGTTGGTGCGAAAGGATTTAATAATTATTTGAAGTCATTGTGAGTAATTTATGTAATAATTGGGGTACATTTTTTAATTAAACAGACATTTTCCAAATCAAAACCTGTTTGTGAAAACTTTGTATTAACAATAAAACAACTTCTAATCAATATTCCGAGCTTCATTAATTTCAGTTTCACAAAGTTTTTATGTATAACGGCATATCGATTATAAACACAACAAAGAAAACTTATTATTCGTGGTTTTATTTTCATACTAACTTTCGACATTTAAATATCAAAAAACTTTATGTGAAATTGCAGAAAAAGAGAACAAAGAAAGCTGAATTTAAAAAAAAGGAAGGCTGCAGGAAATGTTGCTGGCCTAAACCGAGAAAATCTCTAACAAACATTTAAAACAAAAGCTTTCATTTCGTAATAGTTTCCAGAAATCGTTATACACAAAATGTCAATGTTGCAATATACATAGTATTACAATATTTTAAACAGAACTCCAGTAAATTCCAGTTCAAATACAATCGACTTATCCAATAGTATGTACATTCCGAGAATAACTATACGAACGCGTATACAAAGCTCTCAACTATTTGCTCACCGGAATTGTGCTCGTACGTTCGTTAAATTATGGAGCGCAAACATAATAGTTTCATTCGACACATTCAAGACAATTGAAACCGTATGCTGTACACCTGTGCGCAAACAGGATATTTGCATATATAAGAGCGCACTTGGGCGCTGCTCGATTTCCTTGATGCTTCCATTTTGTTAGATTGTTTTCTGAAGTTGCCTCAGGCGAACAGCGTAGCTCGAGAAAACACCCGCGTTAATAATATAATACGCTCAAACCACTCGAAAGCTCGCAAAAATTTATACAATATTTAAATTTTTTTTTTTTTTGTTTTTGTCTGAGTGTAAAGCACAGCTTTAAGTTTTTGTATTTTCCTTATGTGTGTTTTTCTCGTGTTTGCCTTCAGTTATAGGAGAGATATAAAAACACCATTATATTTAACCATTTTGCCTGCATAAAACAAATTATGTTATAACATATTCCCATGCTGCCAGGCGAACGACATTTACGATACGCCAGTACACCACAGCGCACAAAGAGTTGTGGTTTTTGCATGTGTGTGTATGTGTGTTTTTTTTTTTCAAAATACCCACTCACACATATACAGCACGCTTTATCGTCTGTCCTGTAATATACGGCTATGTGTCTCCCCTTAAGCCATGCTCACGGAATAAACTCTGACTGGCGCTTTGTACACCCTTATAATATAATATATATATATAGGTAGTAAAGGCGCCATCAGACGAGCGTATCAAGAGCACAAAAAGCTTCAAAGATGAACGGATTTTTTTTAATACAGTACGTACATACAGTATCTATCAAAAGAAGTAATTTAACACTTCAATATTTTGTACAAAAGTCTAATAAATTGACCGTTACTTAATAAAAAATTTAAATCACTTTATTTGTATATCAAAATGTACATCTTTTTCGAATATTTATTCCATTTAAAGTCGAAAATCTAAATCCTACAAGTAAATAAATAAAATATAGAGGAAAATTAGTGTTGCAAAAATAAGTTTACACACCTTTTTAATAGCCACAGTGTCCACCATTTCTCTGTGACACCTTCGCAAGTCTGTCTGGAAATAAATGAATATTTTCAGGAGCCTTTTCTGCGATCTTTGTGGTGGACACTCTAAAACCTTTATTTTGTACTGACTAATACAATCAATTCATTAGCCTTGTGAATTGGTGCATTGTCTTGTTGAAATATGAAATCGTCACCAATCAAACGTTTACCTTCTGGTAATATAACGTCAACAAACAATTTTCCTTTCAGTATTACAATTTTTCAAACTCCACATGATGATATGAAACCCCAGGCCATTATTCCATGCTCAAAGTTTTTTAATGTTGGATTTGTGCACTTGAAAGAAAGCTCTTCCCCAGCACGTCTACCATGACTGTGTCGCATGCGTATCGTCAGTCCACAGAACTTTATTGCAATATGCAGGTGATTTTAAAAAATGTTCCTCATAAAATTGCATTCGGTTTTGTAAATTAATTTTGCTAACGAATGGAACTTTTCGTGCAATTCTTCCGTACTTATTTCCTTTGTGTAATATGCTTCGAATAGTGTGGACTGAAGGAACCAATTGTCCTTCGAAAAACATCTTGGCACCTTTCAGTTGTTTTTCTTGGACGTCCTGGACGACAAGCCATGCATTACTTTACTTTGAAAACTGCAGTAGCGGTTTTTTCAAACAGCGCAGCAATTTTTCAAAAGGATTGACCTTCATTTTATAATTTTATTATCACTCTACGCTCCTCAGTCGTAAAAGTTTAATTGATTTCATATTTTGGTTTTTAACCTTAGAAATTGACAAAGAATCTAAAAATATAAAGCATTAGTTCTTATGTGTAAGGCCTAAGTCTTCATATGAACTTTTTAAATATTTTGTAGAACACTATATAACAATTTGTTTTTAAAAATATTTATGTTATTATCAGTAAAACAAATGAAACAAATGCTGTTAACTTATTTTTGCAACGTCAATAATAAATGACATTTACAAATGGGCTATTTATTACTTCAAGGTCATCACATATACATATAGTCATTATAACGGCATAACGGTAATTCCGACATCAAATTAAATTGAGTTTGTGCGACGGATTTTGGTGTATTTTAGGCATATACAAATTATTATGCAGTGTTAACTTACTTTCGATAGATACTGTATAATAGTTATGTGCAGTTATGTGCAGTTATGTGGATTTTTACTTAAACATTGACCATGGTTTATGCTATGAGTTTTAATTTTCTACAATATAGTGTTTTTTTTTGTAGACTTGTTTTATGATTATGTTTTTCAAATTTAATGTGAAAAATATTGTTATTTATAGGATATGTAAAAGCGATGGGAGGTTGCCGGTTCGATACCGATCCTGCAGACCGAAGAGTTTTTTTTAATTGATGATGCACTCTCAATCAGTAGGTTCCTCTTGCTAATTCTTGCTAACTCTCACTATATGTACACAAGTTACAGTTTGGGATATTAGTAAAACCCAGCTAGCAACTCAGGTGGCGGGCGATTACTTGATTTCAAGTAGAATTTTTGAGTTTACCTCATGTCGACGTATAATATTTACTAATTAGGTAAAATAATAATGCGGCGTTCACACATGTGAATATTCCCGGCGTTTTCTAGGTTCAATATTCCTCGAAAGCATGAGGAAGGGCCATGGCATTTTACTGATAGTCATATATATTTAGCATTACATATACCTATTCAGATATATCTTGCATCTGGAGATTCTATGGTGTCAATATCCTATGGCTTTATAATTAGAGAATCTGTAGAAGCCATTTGGTCTGTGTTGAAGCCAATGGTATTTCAGATTCCTAATGAGCAGACTTGGAGGGATATAAGCGTGGGGTTCAATGAACGATGGAACTTTCGTCATTGTTTATAACATTTAAACATTCTTTTTAGGCCTCAACTCATTCAGGTTCAGAGTTTTTTAATTACAAGAACTTTTTATCGTTTTGATCGTCGTGTGTGTATATTTACATATGTAAACATCGGCTCATATATATTATATATCGGCAACAAAATTACGAAAGGGACAAATTCTGTTGAAAATACACAAATCGTGTATAATTCATTAAAAATAATATTATTTAATTTATAACAACAAACAATGCATTTACCTGACAGTGTGATGACGCTAGTTTTAGAAAAATCTGGTTTTGACAGTTGAAGTGCGAACGCCGTATAATAAATAAATCATAAATAATAAATCATGTCAAATATAAGTAAACTTAAAAGAAAACAATTAACTTCAATTATACGTGACACATATGTACTTTATTTATGTAAAATGTAAATTCTCGTTACCACGACGTCAATATTTTACCATTCACCTGCTTGTCGACAACTGGAACGCAATCATGAGTATGTTATGTCCAGTGCAATATTAAAGCAGAGTGCTGCGAAAAGGAATTATTGAAACAAGAGTTGTAGATCGCCAAGTTAGAGGAGGTATATCTATCGACAAAGAGCAAATTGCGATCTATTGCAGCATCAGGCGGTGAACCAGCAGCGGAAAGTGATCTCAAACTAACAACGAATCAGATTCCTAAATTCTGTGATGACGTCGTAGCATGGAAATCCTTCCATGATCTGTTTTGCAGTCTCATCCACAAAAAGGCGCACATCAACGCGACTACTTAAAGACCAGTATCGAAGGTGAAACGGCACCGCGGTAATTCGTTCCTCTTAACTGACCGATAAAAAATAGTTGGAAGCGTGGCAATCATTGAAGGAACGGTTTCACATTCAGCCGTCAGCTGTGATTTACTACATACCTTGCGAACATTGTTAGACGCTTTCAAGGTCTCATACCGCACTTCAGGAACCTACATTGGTAAGCAAATTGGACATAAACTGGTTCCAAAGCTTCGTACAGCTGTCACCCGCGAGCACCACTAGTGCTTCAATTGCTTGCGATTAAATCAATCTAATTATTTCTCTAGTTGGAGAAAAAACTTCGAGCCAACAACCAGCTAAAACTCGAATAAATGAAATTCATTACCGAGTTTCTCTGACTTGGTCACATGAAGAAGAAGACAGGATCAGAACATCGATATGCGCGATACCAGTGCATAAAGTAGTCACAGACGACAGAGTACGAATGTTGCCGCACCAATTCGAATCTTCCACCAAAGAGCAAAATAATTGCTCTAAATTTGTGCGATTGCGTGGCAGATTAGAGCAAGCGTATCTCAAATTCGAGCGGAAACTTCAAATTTTCTTATAGTATTCGAGCATACTAGCGAATCTTTTAGTTTCAGAGTGTGCAGTTGATCCTTCATACATGCAACACAATTGGAGTCTGTCTACTCATCTTGCATATGCGCTAGCTAGCCAAGGAACAAATTGGCATTTGATCCCTCCTGGGTCATCTACATTCGGTGGATTATATAGGAAAGATACATCTGCTCACTAACGAGTACATAATTCTTCTCAAGTGCATTTTCGTCACCAAATTACCAAATTTCATGTTATTGTTGTTGTAAAGGCTTTTAGTGACAAAAATGCACACATTTACAGTGCATTCTTTTCACGAAATAATTTGGTGACAAGAATTCACTTTTTTGGTGAAAATTCATCTGTTTGACTTTGAAATATTTTCCATACATATCGATAGTGACAAAAATGCACTCATCTACTTGAGAGAAATTCAACACACCAGTGCAAGTTGCAACATGGAAGTTGGCTGCAGTCATCGAAGTCAATTCTGGAGCCGACAGAAAAGTGCGTGTCGCAATTTTCACGATATATAATAATAATGTAGGGCTTTAGCAGTTTTACAAGTAGCTGCTATACAAGATCAAGGAAATAATATTTTAGCATAAAGTTGATCCCTTTTAGTTATCAGATAAAAAAAATGTAAAAACCTATCGGTTTAATAAATAGACAATACCTGCTCGAAACACCACAGAGAAACAACATTCTCATGAATTATTTTTTTTTAAGATACTTGCAGAATCATCGATAATCATCGCTGCCAAGAGCAAACCACCGAATAAAAAGTGGATGCTGTACGATGCTCGCATTTTTTGAAAGCGGCTTTTCGAAACTTACACGACAGACTATTTAAAAATGACGCAATACAAAAATACAACAGAACCATCTGAGAGCGAAGACGCAACAACCAAAAACCGCGCCAACCAATCGCAAGTCTTTAAAAAATGTGTTCTCTCATTTGATCCTTTAATCCCTTGTGGGACATAGGGCCAGTGTGCGATGCCGCACAGCGGCTACTGTGCTCTAACACTCACAACACATCCCCGATGGTTAGGAGTCTTAATTTGCCCTGACGAGACTCTAACAACTTTGCAGGGCAAATGCGATTTTTTTTGAGATATCTCCATGCTCCGAGATCTATCTTGCTATTTTATATTCGAAATGGTGAATCATCAACGCCATCATACACTTATTGTTCTATACAGGGTGCGTGTGTATATGTTAAGTAATGGCATTAATGTTCCGTTATTCCAAATCAATAACCTATTTCAGAAATAGGCTATGAATAGCAAGAGGAACCTACGGATTTAAAGTGCTACATTCGAAAAGCACTTCGGACTGCCGGCCGGCCAACGCCACTCGGCAATGGCTATGGTTGAACCTATTAGGGTCATAAAAAATAAATACAAAATATTGATCCCTACGGTCTAAAATTATTTTTTGAAACTAAGGTCATACAAATGATTGATCCCTAGGGTCTTATAAAAATTATTGAACCTAGATTCATAAAAAATATTGATCCCTAGGGTCATAAAAAATATTGATCCCTAGTGTCGAAAAATTATTGATCCCTAGGGTCCTAAATAAATTATTGAACCTAGGGTCATAAAAAATATTGATCCCTAGGGCCTTTAACACTTTTTTGAACCTAGGGTAATAAAGACTATTGATCCGTAGGATCTTAGAAAAATGTATTGAACCTAGAGTCATACAAATTATTGATCCCTAGGGTCTTGAAAAAATTATTGAATTGATCATAGCCCGCCGATGTCTTCAAATGAGCGCAAATATCCAAATCCATTATTTAGGCAATGGTGGTTAAGGATTTGATCATAAACATTCTCTCCAGTATCAGTGACATTTGCATATAAATTGTTGTTATTTGTTATTAACCTGGATTCTTGATGAAGATGAGCTCATCCGTAGACATTGGAACTCCAGCTACGAGGTAGATTGCCCAGATCTATCCCCATTCATACAAGAACATATTCAACTATAAGAACTAGTCAAGCCAATTAAACAAAGATAAAGGCCTAGAAGAAGAAGAAGCACCATCGATCGAACCATAAATAGACGTTTTCGAGAGTACCCTCTCAATTACCTAAATAAAAAAATTTAAAAACCTAAATTAAAACAAATAAGTCAGCTGGTATTAAAACTCGATCTGCATGTACTTGTTGTTATGTGTGTACTGTTTAAAATCTTTTTTTATATTTTTAATTAATTGAATTTTTATTTATTATTATTTTTTTTAATAATTTTTAACTTTTTTACTTTTACATATACGCTTTGATATTGCTTCTTTAAATATTTCTAAAATTCTTCAGCTTTTTTCTCTTTTCTGGCCAATTGATGTTTTTTTACACGTTTTTTTATGAGCCTAGTTGAAATTTAAATATCCAAATGTGCAAGACATAGCGTCCCAAGACAATGAAAAATTGCGCCTACAAAACACCTGACACCTGATTTTAATTCATAACCGAAAAATATTAGGGGCGATTTAAAATCGGTACGAAACACCCAGGCAATTAGGACCATTATCTATGCCCAGCAGTAAATATGTCATGCCATCCTGCTAAAGAAACATGATGTCCATATATTTGGAACAATTAACCGATTCAGAGCTGAAATCTATTTTGACATCTTCTGGCCAAACACTGATTTCTGTAATAATCAAATTTATGTTTGCCATGGATACAAAATCACGTAATCAGCTATATTCACTCAAATGTTTGGACAGATTTCAATATCTACAGATAAATTCTATTCTATACACATAATAAACTCCACACTATACGTATATATAAATGTATTATTTATTTTTCCTTTTCGCCCATATATTGAAAGAAGCTACAAACAACACAGGACCCACAGGACGCCCCTCAAAAAAAAAAAACTAGAAATAAAATAAAAAAAACTGAGTTTCCCCGGCAATATTGCACCACAGCATAAAGTGCACATACGCGAGCACAGTCGTCGTAAAACGACATTTATTTCGAGGGTGTACAATGTGGATTTGGTTTTCCGGCGTGTTTTTCATCGCATCTCAGAGGAGGCCGAGGAGGGTGTTTATACTTTGTACTGTATTGTATTATAGTATTTATATATATGCGCTCGCTTAGCCCGGATGTGCTGGAAAACTGTATCGACACTATGACGCTGCTGCCAACGAGCAAAAGACTTGGAAAGTTCGAGTGAAGTACATATATATATATATATACAGCAGAGGCGAAGAAGTGCGGCAGCAAGGCAGTGTCCGCATTGAGGAAATGAGATTTTCACACACTGGCGAGCATTGTGTACGTAGCCGAGTTTTATATTGGAAAATAAGAGTTGACATTTGTGGAGATGTTCGTTGATGCCGAGCACAAAACTATAAGTTTATAAATGTATGGTTTTTTTTCGCAATATAATAAACGATTATTATGAAATCATCTTTAGATGTAGTTGTGATGTTCAGATTCTTTAAATTTCAGCTTTTTTGAAGCATCGGTTGCTCGGTACAGACTATGTAATTTGTTTCAACAATATCTCGAGCTAATGGTGGCAATTTGAGCAAATGCCTCTGGTTAGTTCTTGTCACATTTATTTTATTTTTGACTATTAATTTATTTATTTATTAATATAAAAAGTAATACTGTTGTTGGAATAAGTTATTTGCGTGGTTGTTTTTTCGCTTAGTGAAAGAGCAGATTTTTGTCACCATAAATTGTGTTTGTTTTAACATATTCGCGTTTTCCAAACACTTCGTTGCTCAAGTTACGGAACCATATCGCCTCTTGAGTTGCTGCTGACATTGCCATGTACTCCGCCTGCGTCGTCGAAAGTGCAACAGTCTGTTGATTCTTTGAATTTAATGTGATCGCGCCGCCTTGAAGCAAATAAACGTATTATGTCACTGATCTTCTGTCCACCGTATCACTAGCCCAATCAGGATCGCAGTATCAATGTAGTTCCGTAACTCCATACTTCCCAAAGGTAATTTTTTAATTTGTTGTACCACGTAGATAGCGTAGAATACGCCTAACCGCATTCCAGTGCGGTTTTCCAGGGTTTTGTTTCAATCTGCTTACACAGCACAGCAAACTGAATATATGGACGTGAAACTTGTGCCCACTGCCTCCTGGTATGGTATTTGACTCATTTCTTCTCGCCCGGCTTCATTGTTTGGTGACATATCTTTGCTCAGGCATTAATGTCAACTGGTGTGCTAACCGGATTGCTGTCGGTCATACTAAAACGTTCCAGTATCTCCTGAATATATAAGGTTGTCAAATATATCCCTTCCGCCTTTTTGTCTTTTCAAATTCGCGGATATGTACAAAGCGCTACATCGGGCAATACTGTACATCATTTAAAAGGTTTTGACTTGTTAACATGGAGTTCCCTAACGCCGAAATTCGCGCTATTTTGAAGTTTTCCTTCGTTAAAGGCAAATATGCTAGAGAAACATTCCGTGAGATTAATGGTGTTTTGGGGGAACCATGGAGGAATGGTTTCGACGATTCAGAGCCGCTGAAAGACTTGTGGAAGACTTGTGACGACGAATACCGATCAAATCATGGAAAACATCGAGTTAGACCCGCATGTGACATCGCCCAGGAGATGGGAGTTAGTCACCAAACCATTTTAAACCATCTGCAGAAGGCTGGATACAAAAAAAGCTTGATATTTGGGTGCCGCATGATTTGACGCAAAAAAACCTTCTGGACCGAATCAACGCCTGCGATATGCAGCTGAAACGGAACGAACTCGATCCATTTTTGAAGCCGATGGTTACTGGCGAATGAATCGGTGAATCGTCCCAAACAGTGGCCAAGCCGGTATTGACGGCCAGGAAGGTTTTGCTGTGTGTATGGTGGGATTGGAAGGGAATCATCCACTTTGAGCTGCTCCCGCCGGACGCTTAATTATACCATCTACTGCGAACAACTTGACCGCTTGAAGTAGAATTGGGCAATAGGAAGGGTGTAGTGTTCCACCAATAAGGAGGGGGCGGGGGGGGTTATACAATGGGGATATTATGAAGTTGCCGTCTAGATGGAAACAGATTTTCGAACAAAACGGCGCATCTTTTAACTAAATCCGATCTTGTAACTGTAACTCTTTTTATAATGCATTGAATAAAAAGCAAAAAAGCGGAAGGGAGATATTTGACAACCTCATAATAATACTGGGTTTAATTATTTATTCATCTTTCAATTTGATTGATCACTGTATCAAAGTTTCGGCTAAGGTCTATGGTGCACTTAGAATCTTGTGGCCACTACAATCATTTTCTTCATTATAAACTAGAATTTCACTAATGGCTTCAAAGACGTGCTGTAGATCCGAAAGAATCTTTCAGCTTGCTTTAAATTTCTGCATTAGATTTGTATGTAAAAAAACGTAAATTTGACCACATATCTAGAATTCAATCCTGTTTTAATAGAAATCCTGTGATTATTGTTTTTGTACGTTGATGTTTTTATTGGTTTTAATTTGTGTTTTCATCCCACAACTATAGTGATAATTTGAAGGTTTTATGCCACACATTAAATAAACATTAACTGACAAAATATTGTGAGAGAATATCATTTTTCAATACATAAAATAATACATTTCTTGGTTCCAATCAAATTAAACTAAAGGGTTCATATAACAAAAACGTATGTGCGACATCGCACACTGACCTTGTGTCCCATCAGGGATTACATGAACACATGAGATCTAGGAGCATATATAATAACATAATAATAATTTATTTTGTACTATACATAAAATGTTCAATATTAATCAATCAAATTTAGAATAGAAACTGTTCAAATATTGGCCCATAATATTATGCGTATGGGAATTCACCATATAAACTTCTAACAAGTATTATACATTTACTGAGTTTATGAAATATGTCTATATATTCTGTATTTTCTGTAAATAGATGCATATACTCGAATATGTCAAGTAATTTTTTTTAAAGGTCATGGTCCATAAGCGTCGAGGTCAAACGACACAAACTAACATACACACACTAACACACTCCCACATAAAAGTGACGTCAACTATCTCCTCACATAGTAAATAGACATTTATGTACATTATTCAGTAGGTTTGTTTATCATCGTATTTACAGCCCCCTCCCGTTAAGTGTGCCCCGCATACATCGTTTGCATTGATGGGAAAAAGCTTCTTTTGCGTTCATAAAAAATATTTTACTTGAGATCAACATTTTTTTTTCCGAATGTATAAATTATGAGCAAAGCGGTTTGGAAAACATTTTGCGTGAGAGCAATTTGTCATGTTCATATACTTTGGACTGTATGCGGGTACTCTCAAGTGCTTAAGCTTATGCTCAATGCATATTTGATGTTCTGACGCAATTGTACGCAATTGGACGGCTTTATTTTACAGCAATTATGCGAATTTTGCGACTTTAATTAATGATTAAAATTTGCTTACGCATTCCCTTTCCCTTGTGTCGTATATGAATGTCCACAAAAACTACCGTTATGTATGCGAGCATTCACACAAAAGCTTTTATCTGCAAGCTGGCGTCCGTCTTTCTCTTGATTTTGTTTTTTTTTTACTGTATTTCTCGGTTTTCGGCATAAAAAAGAATAACAACATAAAATCTTTGTCCATTACATGAGCATAGCACATAGATGCCGTTATGATTACATTAAGTCTTTCCGTTTGTGCTCAGTGGCTCCACGGGGTGGACTTTTCTTCCGAGATAAATATTTATACAGGAAGTGTGCGAATATTATGCGTATATATAATATATATGTATAATAAGTATATTTTCGTTATTTTTTTAAAATTTACACAATCCATAAACAGCTACATCTTAATATACTTAGAACTAGATTCCCAAATATATAGATATATATGCTACCTATATCTAGTATACAGTGTATGTACATTATACAGTTCATATTAATCTGACTGCTTTACCCTGGAGTGAAATTGTGATGAAATCTAACAATTGCACTGGCTTTCAATGCGGTTAAGTTCCGAGCGATGTGTATGTTTTGTTTAAATTATTCAAAATGTATAGTTTATATGTAGATACAGAACAGGGTAATGCATCAGAAAAAAATGGTTTAATTTTTGAACAACCAGCTAAAAGAAAAAAATATTGTTCAAAATTGCAAAATATTATTACTAATTTTTACAATCTATGTACAAAATTGGCCAATAAGTTCGTTCGTTTTTTTAATTTTTAAAATGTTGATAAAAATGTGTACAATCATCCGATTTAAGTCAAATATTCGACATTTTGTTCGATTACTTATTGCCAACGAGATTCCAACTTCATTAAACCTCGCTCGTAGAAGCTTGCGTCCCTATTGGCAAAGAAGTCGAACAGCCAATTTTCATAGGCCTCTATTGAGGACAACTTTGTACCACCAAGCGCATTTGCCATTGACAGGAACAGATGATTCAGAGTATGAATGAGTATGCAAGAAGAGTGTTTGCCAGGCGATCATCATTGCTTTCTGATGATTAGTCCTCCGGTGTGCAGGGCAGGCGACGTCCGACCAGTAGAAAGTTATACAGGCAGACGTAGGGACATTAAGCGATTCCCCCCTTAGCCAAGCTTAGTGCAACCAGTCGCCCTGCGGTGCAAGCCGTAAAATAACTGGTAGAGGTCTGTGCCTCGGGAGGATGGGAGCCCCAGAGACTTATCTCTTCCTTCTCGACGAGGTAGGCCCCATAGCGGGAGTATCGTGGTGGCTGTAGTTTAAAGTAAATTTCGCGACTAGGGTGGAGCAGTATTAGCAGCACCACCCGGCGGTGAGTTACGTCACAAGAAAACTCGGGCGCCAGCCTGCATAGCTGATAATGGAGTAGAAAGATCCCGCTCTCACCAGTGAGGAGTTTGACCTTGCAGGAAAACTCAACTGGTAGGTATTACCTCGCTACTGCCAAGTTTCAAGAGCTATAACGAGCCCTCCCAGGGGGGACGTGGGGTATACCTTATAGCAGGAACCCATGTACAAACTGGACAATTCTGACAGGAACAGATGGTAGTCACTTACCGACTATAAGGTAGATGGATAAGGACCTCCCACCCGAGCTCCTGGAGCTTCTAGCTAATCACCTTAGATGTGTGTGGCGTGGGTTGAAAACAATTCCTCTCCTATTGGCCAAAGCTGTCCGCGCCTGAGCGATAGCTTGCTTCAAGCGGCCCAGCAACACCTTCTTAGCCGTCAATTCTGGCTTGGTCAACGTCGAGCTTCGACCACGACCGTTTGCACTTTACGTTGTCGATACGGTAAAAAAACTTATTGAAAATGATTTAGAGGAGGATACCAGTGAAAATGTGTATCGAAAATGACATCGGTAATAATGAAGCAAACTTCGTGTTATTTTTTTATTATAGTCACGTAGCATTTCTGTGCTACAAGCTCTGTAACAGTATCTACACATAAACTAAATTATATTATAATAATATTATTTTGAGCCGCTTTGGCCACTTTTTCGCCTTTGTCGAAGATATTTTTTTTAAATATGTAAATTATCTGTTGTTCCAGAGATAGGTCCGGCTCAGATGCTCAAACGATTGGCTTTTTAAAACACAACCATAATTGTATATAATTATATTTTACGTCAGGCCGTTAAAAAAAAGTTCGAGCATCTGACCTGCTCCCTCAGAGAGATACTGTCAATATTGACATAGATAAAAAACAGAACAAACTAATTGAACAGCCTATAAATATTTTTTTGTCAAATCTATACGAAGCTTTTTTTTGTTCGGAATGGTTAAAATAAGGTTCTTATGAAAGACAATTCAAAAAACTCAAATAAAAAGCAAGAAACCCTTACATTACCAATTTTTTTTAACGATTATTTTCTTAAATACATTTATATACTCATATCTAATAGTGATTCAACCCGGGCGAAGTAAATAGAAATACACAACAACATCGGCCGACTTACAAGCGATGTTTATCGGAAGTTTAAGACACATGCATCGTGACTTCAGTGAAGTGCTCTGTTGGAAGTACACCGTCAAGTGGCAAAAACGTGAACTGCCTCATGCACACATTCTGCTGTGTGGATGATCGAAAAAAAAAACAAAACATCATTTTAGCTAAAATTCCAGATCGAAGTACACAACCAGAACCTCCAATCACCGTGCCTGGTTGAAAAAATGTACCAAACGTTTCCCTCGCGCTTTGTTGGTTGAAACAGAATTTTCCGGTTTGTACGTGGGTTCCTGCCATAAGGTATACCCCACGTCCCCCCTAGGAGGGCTCGATATAGCTCTTGAAACTCTTCACTGGTGAGAGCGGGATCTATCTACTCCCTTACCAGCTATGCAGGCTGGCGCCCGAGTTATTTTGTGACGTAACT
>JANSTU010001738.1:0-18870 GCA_027564075.1 Bolitophila hybrida
TGCGCATATTTTTGAGATATCTCTATGCACCGAGATCTATCTTGCTATTTATATTCGGAATCGTGAATCATCAACGTAATCATACACTTATTGCTCTATACAGGGTGCGTGTGTATATGTTAATTGATGAAATTAATGTTGCGTTATTCCAAATCAATAACCCTTTTCTGAAATAGGCTATTAATAGCAAGAGGAACCTACTGATTTAAAGTGCTACATTCGAAAAATACTTCGTTCTGCCGACCGGGTTTGAACCGGCGACCTCCCATAAACCAAGCCAACGCGTTAACCCACTCGGCTATGGCTATAGTCCTCATATAGTTATGTAAACGTAAAGTACTATACGCAGATGCTAAAAATTATTTGAAAATGGAAGCTTTCCAAACATTACAAGTTAAAAAGTTATTTTTTATGTTTAGATGTTTTTAATATTCTAAAATTGGTTCGAAACATCTTAGGAGGCAAAGTTATTACGTATGATGGTGAAAGTGAAGCAATGAGCGACCGATAACTCCGTTAACTGATGACATATATGATTCAAATTCTTTAACAGAGTGTCACCTGCTCATTGGAAGAGATTTAACTGCTCCACATTATCCTGTTATAACTGAGGTTCGAATAACTGATATGGCAGAAAGAATATCTGCAGAAGTTGCAAGAACGAACAAAATAGAATCAAAGAAAACCAGACTACTTTAAGATAGGAGACTTACACGCCATGAAAATTATCCACCAACAAAATGGGCATCCAGGAAGTGACGCGCTTAATATAGTAGTAACATTAAAAACGTAGCTCTCAATATTTCAACGTTATATCACAAATGTATGCAAATTCTCCATCAATGAAGATATGTGCAGCAATATTCCATCAACCAACAATGCAACTCTCGTTATCGATAACACGCAATTAATGAGACTGACACGTATGTTGTGTCAGTCTCATTAAACACACTTTCACGAACCAAAAAGCAATTATCGATTATCGGATAATAAAAAAAACATTGAAGACCACACAACTTCGCCGACTATTAAGTCACCATTGCTGAATTATATTTGCTTCCGAACCTCATACACTCTCCCGGTTCCAGCAAAACGGCCTCAAATGATCGCAAAACGATGTGGCCTTCAAAAGGTTTCTGTAATGTAAATTCTGGTTAATTCTATTTCTATTTACATACTTTATTTAACATTTAATGATGCATATTTCTCTGGAGCACCTGAAGTCGATATGCTTGATAAGTTCGCAAGATAGTGCGGCTTTCCACAGGTCTCTGTAAAATTAAATGAATAATTATTAGTATTGGTTTACTTTTTTAATAAATATTAATTAACATCCCCAATTCCAGTAAAATGCTACAACCAATCTCAATCCTTGCTTTGTCTTCCCATCTTATTTATTTTAACAAATTTATAATTTGAATTAAAAAACCTTTAGATACTCTAACTATTGATAATGATGCTCCAAGTAAATCCAACTACACCTCATCATCTCTTTTACCAGTTTCTCTACCGCAAACAAAATACGCGCAACGATCCTCTGCTCTGTGCTGCAGTTTTGTGCATGGAAGTTTTTAATTACTTAAATTAGTGAGCAGATAAGTTGTTTATATGTGTCTTATATATAATGAGAAAACTTTAATTTCCAGAAATTAAAAAGAAGTTCTAACTAAATTCGACTCGCACACATAAGTTGATTATCTACGCATGTATGCTGTAATTGTAGCGTACATTTTAAATACAATAATTGTGATATAGTATAATTATATAGATTTTTAATAAAACATCAAAAATTAATTATATTAATTATTATTATTGTATACAAAAATTGTTTTAAAGTCAATATAAATAATAGTTTACATAATTAATTTTATTTTATTTTAAGAACATTGTTCTTATCAGAATGTTGTTATTGCTATTCACAAATGTATGTAAAAATATATACTATATATAACTCTCATCTAATTGGATCCTGTAATCCCTTGTGGCACATAGGAACAATCTGCGAAGTCGCACACCGGATTCATTGACCATTACGGGCTAACAATAGGGTGTCAAAAAAGTCCTGCGGTATTTTTATTCAATTTTCAATTAATCATAAAATTTGTTACAATCATTCGATTTAAGTCAAATATGCGCCGTTTTGTTCGATGACTAGTTCCCAACGAGATACAAAATTCATAATGCCACTCTTATAGAAGCTCGGTTCCCTATTGGCAAAAAACTCGGAGAGACAATTTCCACAGGCCTCTTTTGTGGCCAACTACCGACTACCAAGCTCGTTCGTCATGGACAGAAACAGGTGGTAAGCACTTGGTGCGAGGTCCGGACTATAAGGTGGATGCAAAAGAACCTCCCATCCGAGCTGCTTGCTGTCTTTAAGCGGTCCAGTTGTTGGCAGTAGGCAACTTCGACCACCTCTACACCAGAACGAAAACGTTGAAACCATCGTTATGCGGTGGAAATGGAAACTATATCGGGTCCATAAACTGCACAAATTTTATTGGCGGCTTGAGATGCATTTTTGCCTTTGTCGTAATAGATTTTCTTTTTATTTTGCTCCATGTTTGCTCCACGAACTCACGAACGACTGAACCAAACAACAACAAACTGTCAAGTTAGTTCTAGTTGTATTCACCGCAATGGGTCATGCTATAGCTTGTTGGAAAGGTATTAACGCGCTAACACTCGGCGCGTTTGCAACAACACCTAGCGAAAATAGCGCAAGACTTTTTTGACACTTGTATATGTACATAAATCAATTTTTAATAACTATACCACATAAGGTAAATAACGGAAATCTACAGAATTATTATACATTTTACATTTTTAAAAGTTATCAGCTTTCTTCTAGATACGATCGTATTTAGGATTTTCGGCAGCAAACGTATTAGTGTTTAGTTTGGCTCAATTATTACGAAAAAAAGAAGAAAAAACCGAATACAAGGATTGTTTTCTGTAAATATGAATATAAATAAAATATTATATTTATATAATATATTATTATGTATTAAAAAGAGTGGTCAGATTCAAGATGCTAATAATTTGTATTAATCTGTTCTGTTGCTTGATGTTGAGGTTGCTAATTTCGAGCAAAAAAATTATTATTATTTTTTTTATCAACCACAGATCTAAAAAATGTTAACATATGTGTGTTTGGAGTCTTATCTTCTAGTGGTTATGGTTAAATATTTTGTTAGGTTGTAATTACTTACTATTTAATTACTTACTCATTGGATCCTGCAATCCACTGTGAGACATAAGGCCAGTGTGCGATACCGAATAATACACGACAAATATTCGTGCGTGAATTGGTTTTATGTTTCTAAAAGGATGAGATAGAATCATTTGGTACAATAATTTAGATAATGAACAATTTCCAGGTCATTAAAAAAATAATATAATGAATAATATAATGATCATGAACATCAAAATTCATCGTTTACAAGAAAAAAAATTAGAAATTTGTTTTCTTTTCCTTAAACTTGTTTCTGGATATACGAGAATTTATCTCGACGTCAATTTATCTTGCTACAATTTTCGAAAATTTTCAACATTTTGATGTGTACATTTCTTAAATTATATCCTCTAAACTATTTATCCGAGTATATTCGGATAATTTTTATTGTAGGTAATTAAATGACAATATTTATTTATATCTTTTTTAGATTTTAAAAAATCCGTTTCTCTTCAAAGTCATTTTTTATATTATTTTTTGTATTTTATTTATTGAAAGTTACATTTTCTTAAAAAACGTCCTAATTTTTTCATGCGTAATAATATATCCTTAAAAAGGTATTTTTAAAACTTTACCGTTACATTAAATAAAAGTTTTTATTTATATTTTTAAATTTACGGTTTTTGCGATTGTAGATTTTAATTAAATATGAGGGGCTGAAATACTTTTCGTTTGTGGCAATTCATTGCAATCAGAACGGTAATACGCTCTTTGATATCCAACAACAGCACCCAACAGAAGATTTTTTGTTTCTATTTATCGCAAGTTATGTGAAACAGACAGTTTTCAGAGGATTGTTGAACGTCCTCGTTCGATACACCGCAATGTAAATTTTGAAAACGAAATTCTACATTTGGTAGGGCAAGACCGAAGGTACTAGGCGTGCAGCTACCCATATTGGTACATCAAAATCAAAAACATCAAAAGTGCTCCGTGAAGATTTATAACACGCTTACCACTACATTCCTGTGTAAGAATTACTTCCAAATGACTATTGTGTTTTATTTTGTGCGAATTTCATTAACAACAATAGAAGAGATTCATTGTATGTGGTATTTGTTTTATGGACTGATGAAGCACAATTTACATGATATGGTGTACAGTATCTATACAATATATATAGTTGTACATGCAAATTCCCATTTAAATAAATATATAAACCAGATTCAGCGTCAATGTATGGGCAGGAATAATTGATCAAACAATAATTGGGCCAATAGTGTTACCGCCAAGATTAAACGAAGAAAAGTACATTACATTTTTGGAACAACTTCAACCAATATATGAACGATGATATAGTTCCAAAATAAGTTATATTTCAACAAGTTGAAGCATCTGCACACTATTCAATTGTTGTAAGACAATATTTAGACAGAAAATATCCAGGCAGATGGATTGGGATCAATGGCGTCCGGGATCTTCAGATCTAAATCCATTATATTCATACAATAGATACACTTACTTAAACAACGTATTGAAGAAGCAGGAGTAAGATTACCTGAAAACAATTCCAATATTGACATGAAGGCAGCAATTCTGCGAAGATGTCATGAAAGCGTTTGTCAACATGGAGGTCATATTGAAAATTTTAGATAATAATATATTTTTTATAATTAGTTATTATATTTGATTGGTGTTTAAAGTATAACTCAATTTTGTAGACGATTGTTTTATGCATCGTGAATAAAAGAAAATATTTATAGTAATTTCTAAAATATTTCTAAAGAATTTCTTAAAAAATAATTTGCTTTTTTGTATATTTATTTTTTTATTATTATTAGTTAGTTTTATAGAAAAACAAAGCTAAGAATGAAACTATATTTTAATATTATTGCATCGTAAGAATTCATAGAAGTGGTTTCGAATTCTGTTGACTTGATGCAAGGATGTCACGTATGTATATTGGCGTCCTAAATCCAATTTGCTGCAGTTTGCGGATCATGCCCACTCGGTTAATGCTACGAATCGGGCAGATCCACAGAATATGATCGCCGCATTCACAGAGAGGGCTTTCGACAATGTTGACCCGGTGAATGTGATCCCTTAGTTGGTTGTGGTTAGCAGCGATTCTACTAAAAGTTACAAGAAAAGGTCGGCTTAGGTTATCTGTAAATCTCGTGTACCGAGGCTGCAGTATAGTTTTTGGCAGTACTGAGTAACAGAAACGTCCTAATTGTCCATCGTTCCACCTTTTTTGCTAGTCCTTTTTGGTCTTGTCCAACCAAATACTGGGATAGCTACACCATTCCGGTTGCATATCGTTTATAGTCCCGTTTGTAGTCGCTTCTTTGGCTAGTTCGTCTACTGCCTCGTTGACCAGAATTCCACAGTGTGCTGGGATCCAAACTAGTTGCACTTGCGTTCCACCATCCGAAAGTTCTCTTAGAATATGACGGCACGCAATCTGCAGCTTCGTAGTCCTAGCTTCGATTGTCGGGATCTCTAGCCGTAAGAACTGCCATGCTGTCTGAGGCAACTGTGTACAGTCTGTTGCGCGACTGTGCTGCCACATATTTGTAGTTCCGCAATGAAAACAGAAGAATCTCTCCAGGATCAGGTATGGATTTTACAAAGTACTGTTTTGCCACTTGGTGTAGTCGTGTCGCTGAGATATTAATATAGGCCACCATACCGTACTCGATGACAGCTCGAATCGTTGATATGTATATGTTTAACATGGTATGGCGATAACCTTACAGTTAAACCACTCTTCTTGACAGGTTCCGGTAGAGTAGCATTCGTTGAAGAGTGAAATCATATAAGCTTTAGCAGAATTCGGCATGTTTTGTATTAAATTAAACGTTATTTAATCCAAAGCAGGAGACGAATTGTTGCATTTTTTAAATGTCAGCTCTAATTCTGCTAGGGAGAAATCTGAGCATATAATGTCCGAACCTTGTGAAGATGGGCAGTATTTCTAACCACGAGTTGATTGGCGCATCGGAGGCAGTTAATGGTGCCAGCCTGGTGCAGAAGTCCGTTACCCATTCTTCAGATATACACGGGCTCCTACTAGTAAGTCCTCGATATCTGCGTCCCAGGTTTCACATTGTCGTCAGTCCTTGTCAAGAAGAGCAGATTTTTTTCCAACCTTCTAACTTATTTGGTCTGACTTGTTTTTTGAACTGAGCTTGGCATCTTAGCTATTCTATATAATTTTCCAGGCTCATACATCTTTTAAACACACCGAAGGCTTCCTTTTTGGCTTTATATTTGGTTGAACACTCGTTGTTCCAACAATCTTTAGGGGCTTTTTGCAGACTCGGCGTTGGTTTATCGGTGGTTGTCGTGTTTGGGAGGATTTGTCACACAGCAGGACAGTTTTGGTAATTTTTTCCAGTTTTTTTTTTAATAGGTCGTTGTTGCTGTTGGTTTAAGACATTGTTCTTTCAAGGTTTCATTGGTTCTCTTCCCAAATGATAAACTTTGTCAGGTTCCATTGTAAGCTTCTCTGTTCTTTAACCACGGGGTGTTTCCAATACATCAGCATAATCGGAATATGCTCGCTACCTGAGGTATGCTCTCGTCCTTTCCAGTCAAAATTCAGCGATATCCCAGTAATGTTTAGATGAGGAGTAATGCCCTCACGAAAACATCCGATCGTTCGGGGTAGGCCCGTATAACCCTATGATTCCATGAGCGTTGAAGTCACCTAATATCAGTTTTGGGCCTGTTACTTGGTTGAGGAGATTATCGATATCCTGTTGTTGTATTGGAGTGGAGTTTGGAACATATATGCAGAAAATGTTGAGGATCTCGTTTGAACTAGGATTTTCTTCGTCTACAATTATTTGTAGTTCAGTTTTTTTTGTATTGATGCTGCGGCAATTCCACTGGATAAAATCCTGTCTCGTACTTGATTCCCCACCAATAATTACTGATTCAGGGAGGTTTGAGTTCGCTGCAGGATTGTTGTGATTGGTGTGCAGATATAACAAATATCAAGCGGTATTTAGGGGTTATATCATGAAGAATTTTTCCAATTAGATCAAATTCATCAATTCTAGGTGGTTTATAAAAAACTCCAAATAATATTTTGGAAAGAGGAAAATTTAATTCAATTTTGGACGATGCATTCGATGTTAGGATTTTTTTTGAACTTATACATTTATTTAAATAAATGGCACTCCACCACCCCGTTGTATTGCACGATCATGTCTTATAAGTTCAAAGTTACCAATTTTACATTTTTCGAGGGCATATATGGTTATAACCAACTTTCAGAAACAGCAATAATTCATTCAGATGGCAAATATTCATTGTTTTATTATTAAAAGCTGAATGCAGAACAAGGTGAGGTACAAATTGATAATTTGAATTCATTGAAAAAATAAGTGGTTACACAATTTAAATTATGTCCAAAAATTCAAAGTTAATTATTTTTAATAATACTATTTAAATGATTAAGGCTTCGCTTCCCTATTACAACTTTATTGTGAGCCGCCTCAACATCCATAAAAGCAGAAATTCAAAAAGCTTTCTGTTGTTGAAAGCAATAAATTTGGTCGCCTGGCACGCGATAGTCGGTAGCTATATATTCTTATCGGTAGCGGTTGATCTCTGTGCGGATACAGCTTCATAATATATGACTTTAGCAGAAAGGCATCGTCGGCAACAATGTCGTGTGGATATGGTTTTTGGCGATCGGGAAGTGGTCTTGGTCCTGGAATATTAAGTGTGTTCTCGGAAAGAGCACGCGAAAGGGAGTAATTACTATAAACTCGTCCATCCTAATTGCGACCTTTGCAGCCGACATCGATATAAATGATTTAAAACAATGCTGTGCGTTCTATTGTAATTAAAATAATGGCTGCCGCTATTTATTGGTCTCTGGAGAACAACGTGTTTCCGTCGGGTGCTCTTACACTATTCGGGAAGTTCCATCGTTCAAAATATCGATCCTATACTGCTGACCATTCTTCTTCAGTATTTGGCACTTGTACGAAATATTTATATAATATAAAACCTATTGCTCCAGATTTTAAACTCACTTTTATGTAATGCTTTAAAGCCTCATATATAGCCTCAAATTTCTCTGGGACGATTGATAAAATAGTTGCAATCGGAATTCGAAAAAAAATAGGTTAGGTCACTGTAAGAATTTCCTGAAATTGTATATTCTAAATATATGTACAAATACATTTAATTAAAAATACATACCAGTTGCGAAAAATCGCATAGTATGAACCGAGCTAAACGATGAACAATTCTATTGGCTAGGATCCATAAATTACCTGAGGGATGTTCAAAATGTATAGCTAGCGAGGGCACATAATTTAAACAAAACATCGACTACCATTTTTATTTTAAATAAACGTGTTTTTTTTATTACCGGTTTCATAGGTACCTGGTAAATTAATGTCTTGCGAGAATCACCATATTTTACATAATTAGTACTTAGTACCTTCAATTTTACCTACAACGAAGACTGGCTGATATGTATTTGTATTCTTTAGGCATGATTACGACACAATGCAAAAACTGAAATCGTAATACTTAATGACTCACCTACTTAAATGAGCTTTAAGAAAACTCAGTCTTAACACACTCAACGTTCGCGACGTGATTTTAATGTCTTTATGTACTCTGTACTTAATTTTATACTTTATACTAAATATATATCGAGATATATATACATAACGGTATTTTTATAAAGTTTTTTATTAGTCTGGACTGGACTGTATTTTACAAATTTTCTACGAAACATTTAATTCAAAGAAAAAAAGCATAAAAAACTTATATTTAACAGTCTTTCCGTTTTCACACATTTTTCAATTGTAAATAACTAAAAAAAACAAGAAAAACTAGAAATTGTCATATTGATAACTTTTAAAAGAAAACTGCACTCTTAAGCATAATTTGATGAAAAAACATCACAACAATCTATGGGCAATTTCAATACAAAATATGTCGAAAAATTGTCTAAAGTCATAAATAAAATAAGTACATGAATTTTGAATTTTCAAACGATTTTTGCTAACCCGTATTTGAAAATTGCCCTAAATTATATAAAAGCTCTAGTCCACTGCACTTGATGGGTTCCATTTCACTGCAAGCGATGCCAATGGAACTCGCGCATCATAATATTATAAATATGTATATAATAATATACGTATATATATTTAGTTGTGCGAATTTTTTTTTTTTTTCATTTATTTTGTATTATCCGTTTTGTTCTGACATTTGTATAAACGTGAAATTAGTTATGGTTATTATTATTATTATTTATTCTTCTTCTTCGAATACATGTACAGTAAAAGCAAACGCATCGCAGAGCTCAAGCTCATATGAAATTGATTAATAATAATAATATTATTTATTGTCCAAAAAATTTCAGGAATACAAAGTCTGTTTTTGATTTACAATTTGTATGTGTATGTTAAATTTAACAACCTAATTTTAAGTTTAAAAAAAAAACAGATAATTACAAAAGATTTGTTTATATTTGAGGTGTAGAATAGGGGAAAAGGACAAAAACTATTCGCATTACTTAAAGTGGTTGTTTTTAATGTTAGTGTTAAAAGCTAAAGGAGGGAAAAGGCATTTAGGGGAAGTGAAAAATTCTGAAGTCGGTATAGGTGGTAAGGGGGAAGGAAGTTCTGTGAGAAAACTTTATCAGTATTGTGGATTGTTGCTTCTCTCTGGAGAGGGTTTTCGGAATTGTACATTTTGTCCAGGGCTTGGCTCTAGTGTATAGGTCTTCGTTTTTTATGTATAAAACTGATCCTCGATCCCGGGCGTAGTTGGCACATTCACGTAGAAAATTTCTTTCGACGATTCTAATTTTCTCCATTTGTGCGGACGATATGTTTGACCAAGCTGGGAATCCGTATGCGATAATAGGTCTCAAAAGCTGCTTATAAATTATCATTTTTATGTTTATGCTTATTTTTATGGCTTTCAAAACACTATTTAGGGCATAATAACATCTAGTGGTTTTGGTTTTGATATATTCTACATGTCTGGTGAACTATTCTATTGTTTGATCTATTGTTTATTTGGAATATAATTCCTAGATATTTTAGAGTTCCTGATAGCGGAATTAGAGCACCATCAAAAAGGATTTTTACGTTGTTACGATTTTTCATTGTGTTCTTTGAGCAGTACTTTGCCGTTCCTCTGATGAGAATTGCTTCAGATTTCGATGTAATTATTTTCATTTTCTATTTATTTAAATAGTCTCTGATCTTTTCAAGGTAATTGTTGATTCTGTCTTGTCCACTTTGTAGATGAGGTATGAAAGTATAAACTTAAATATCGTCGACATACATAAGAATTTTTACTGGCTGTTGATGTACTGGTGGGATGGGTATATCGGATGAGTAAATAATGTATAATATTGCAGACAGTACTCCACCTTGCGGAACTCCAGCTGCGATGTCGAACGATCCAGTTTTTGCATTATTGACTTTAACACAGAATGTCCGATTTGTGAATAAGGCTTAATAAGGTTTTCATTTTATAGATGAGTCCAGAAATCCAAACTGTAACAAAAGCCTTTTCACTATCAAGGGATTACAAAGGATTTTTTCCAGGCTGATGGAAAATAAGCTATGTTGTAACAGTGATTGAATAAAGTTGCAAGATAGATAGTTGATAGTTTTCTTAGGAAAATATTGGGGATTTCATCAGGGCCAGAAGATTTCTTGTTCGCTCTAGATTTGATGATGGATTAAAGTTGTCTGATGGATCTGCTTAATAAGTATCATTGTAGACAAATCTATGCTGTGATGTTGAAGAAAGTCCATTAGTGTACTGATCAGCTTCTGCGGTTAAAATTGGATCTCCTAGATCATCGTGATGATCCAAATCCACCTGCGAAAGCTTTAATGTTTTGAAATGTTTTGTGGTCCATTTTAATGTTCTTGAGCTTGTTTTCCCAATATATTGTAAGGTGTTCTTTCAATCTCTTTCAATCATCGTGTCTGTACCCATGATTTCTCCATATACGACGCAGGCGTTTCCTGTGTGCAATTAAGACCAATAACATATGTGGAAGAGGTGGGAAATTCGGATCTTTAACTCTTATTTTTGGTATAATTTGATCGCTTGTTGTGTGAATTAATTCTGAAAACTTAACAATAGCAGCATCAATTTCTTCATTGGCTAAATTCCGGCAGTCAACAAGGTCCATTTCTCGTTGCCAGTTTGTGTGTGCGTAATTCTTTAAAATAATTGGTGATCTTTTTTGGATTGGGTTTGTTAGATTCACTTTTAAAACGACTCCAACAGATCTAAAAAGCTGAATAATGTGGCTCTATGAAAGGTTGGGTGAAGTGTGTGGAGTAGTTTCATATTTTGCAGTTGCTGAGGCTCATTCAACCAACTGAACAGAGCTTGGCCACTCCTATTACTATTTGTGTTTAGCCATAAATTAAGCTTAGCATTGAGATCTCCTCCCCCTTGTTATTATTAAGCATTCAAGAGCTGCTGGATTTGAATTCAATTTTTTTTATTTTAAACTCAATCTCTTTTTTTACTAGGATCGCTGTGTCCCTCCTCTAATTGTAAATCTGTTATCTCTGACAATGTTGTAGTTTACTTTTCTTGTTTTCTTTTTATGAATGCTATGTATGCTGGATAACCTCTAAAATTTGCTTGATGTTCCGTAGATTTACAGTTTACACATGCTGGTTTGGTAGTTTTTGCCTCATCTACAATGTTTTTGCACATACCTGGCTCGTGTATTTCAGTGCATTTGTGGGAAAAGTGAAATGCTCAGACTTGGCTTCTTTCAAAACATTAACTATTTTTGTGTTATCAGATGACGATTTTGTATTAATATGTGTGCAGTTCGAATTAACCTTTTTAGGGCAAAATCAGTATGACCTAAAACATTTTTAAAATTTTGTTTTGATGCTTCTCTTCTGTCACCAATTTAAAAATTCTCGCTTGAAAGTGAGCCCGATCGCGATCGACCACTGTTATTATCCATATCACTCATTTTAACTTTAAAATATAGCACTTTGGTTGTTGTCTATATGTAAAAATTCTGAAACTATAACTAGGTAACTTGCTATGGTTGGCGTCTTTTATAAATAATTTAACTTAAATAAACACTAATCACTAATTGTATATATATAAAGCGCCCCTTAAGGGGAAATGGACTATCACGGCTCATAACAATGTTGTTTAATACATACAATAATATACGGAAAGGCGTGGCTAATGCATACGAATTTTAGATGTTTCCGTAAGGGACTGTCCGAATCAACATGTTGTTTTCGCGAACTACGAAAGCAACCGTAACAGCGAATCAACTTGACTGAATAAGTGGGATGCTATGACTGCACTTATATTTAGGTATACTCTATTTGGTTACATGTAAAAAACTGTAAGTTGCCATAATCTAAACATAACTGCGCCCACAAACGTTAGATTTCCTATTTCTTTTCTTTTTTAAATAGGTATTTACAGTACATTTAATTATAAACAAATAATAAAACACAAACACCCTTAAAAAAATTGTCCCCCTAACTCCCGGGTGCTTTTTATAAATGCATTTATTTTTGTCATTGTTTTTTTACTTTAAACTGTCACCACGCCTGAAGTATAATTTTTAACCCTCGATTTATTTAACCCTTTCACCCCCCTTCTTTATACAGAAATATAAAAAAATTACCTTTTACCCCTATCTCCCTTAAGGGTTGTCCGATTTTATTCCTTTTTGTTCCAATATGTAGGTATTTAAATACCTTCTCAAAAAATGACTTTTACTGTTTTTTTTAAAAAAAACTTTGACGCCCTCTCACCCTAAAGGGTTTTGATAGCGCCGAATAATTTTTGTGGTTTTGGGGTGTACAAGGAGATCCTGTACTGTTCGTTGTGGGCTTTATGGCACAGACCTACATTCGAAAAACACTTCGAACTGCCGGACGGGATTGAACCTACGACCTACCATAAGCCAGCCAACGTGTTCACTCTCGGCTATGGCTATGGTTACCTATTACTGTTATATTATTGGTTACATTTTTAATTATTTAGACAAAATGTAATTTCGCGGGACCCACGTGCTTTTGAGACAAACATTAACCTGACCCGACCCACTGGATAAACAATCCGTCTCGCAAAAATAGTAGGCCAGCCTTTTCAGAAATTATTAATAGCTAAAGAATTAAAGTGATACATTTACTTCTGTCTTAAGGTAATCGTATCGCTCCCATCCTCCAGCCACGGCTAAGTCGTCGGCTATTTAATACATTGTAAATATTGTTGAGTATTAATAATAAATAATAAAAATATTTTTAATAAACTTCAGTGAAAACACAATTACTTTTACCTTTATAATGCATAATTTGCACTAAAACCTAATTATATAATTACCTTATTGCATCAATTAAATATAAAATAAATAACATATAAAATGCTATACTAGTAATAATATGTATATATATTTTTATTCTCTAAATAAAAAAAGACAACACATACACATTTCTATGTGGATTAAATAAAAATAAACAATCGAAATTTCAATTTTAAATCAGATTATTTCGAAAAAATATACAATTACGAAATAATGCTGTATTGCGCATAATCGAAATAAAATTAAATTAGTTATAATTTGAGGCGAAAATTAAATTACGGAATTGCATTAATGTATGAATTTTTGAAAATATTCTCAAATCGTATATTTTATTTGGATGCATTTATTGTGACTCGCGTTATATACTTTTTAAATTGATAAATATATTATGTTGAATTGTAAATTATAAATGAATATAAAATAAAATAAAATACGTAAACATAAAAAGATTATTCTATATGTATGTGAATTGTTATTGTTGTGCAAAACAATAAGTGAAGTAAAAAAAAATAATAACAAGAGCTCACCCATAAGGGTTTTACAAATACAAATACAGGAGACTTCAGCCTAAATGTTATGTTATATGTTATACATAATGATGTATCCCGATCGTACAACATTTATTCAGGATATATAAATCACTATTATACATTAAAACAGATAATAACTTATATACAGTGAATAAAATAGATTTGTTCCAAACCAAATAATATTGCCTGTAGTGGAGATCATCTTGTATGTGGTAAACAACAACTTATCTACGGTGAATAAAGTGTATTTGTCCAAAATTAATTTTGTCTGTAGTTCATTATGTCCAAGGCAAAATAAGTATATACAAATTTTTTTTATAATATTTAAGATTAATATCCATCGAGATGATTTTAGATTTTGTGAATGTGTGAATAATTAAGATTGAGATAAAAGAAAGCTATATAAATCCTTTATGAAACCACTTACAGAGCGGTTAGTTTTGACGGAATATGTTCCAGTTGTTTATGACATGAACAAAATATAATATATGCAATCGATTATGACTATGCTGTAGTATACCTTAGCTGATACTTTGTGGCAATGATCAATCGAATTGAAAGATGAATTAAAAATTAAACCCAAGTTTAAAACTTTGTCGCTAAAAGGTATGATTGTATTATTTAAAATGAGCGGATCTGTGTCGATCGAGGTTTTTTATAGTTAATTATAAATCAAGTAGGGTAAGAATTACTGCTTTTCATTTATAAAGAGCTAAGTTAATGTCATGAAATGTTTTTTAATAAAGCTGTTGTTGTGCTGTGACTTTCCCTAAAACCGTATTGAAATTCGAACATAAGTTTATATCGTGCATTAAAAGAATTTATTTGATTTTATTTGAATTGATTTGATCATAACTTTAGCAATGTAGGAAGAATACTAATTGGTCCAAGTATTTTTGCTATTTTCCAGTTACCTGGAAAAGTCGATGTAGTGAAGACCATGTTGAAAAGATGAGAAGAAAATCAAGTGGAATCTCATCGAGACCAACTGAATTTGAAAGCAATAATTATTTCACGAGGACCAATAGTATTAAAATCAAAAGATGACCAAATCTGATGAGAATCAATATTATCGTCGGAGAGAGTCTCATCATTGTAGTCAAGTAGGAATTATATTCGTCAACAGTAAAAGGCGTTAAGGTTCTTAGACATTGTATTGACGTCACTATAGTATTACACACAATGTTATTGACATTGGTTCTTAATTTGGCTTGATTAATTGAAGGCAAAAGTCGACAAATATTGGGGCGTTATTGTTAAGTACATCAATATTGCATTTTGTTATGTGCCGGGGATTTCGCCGAGGTTTGATTTGAAGCAACACGCCATAGGCGTGGGAAGAGAGCAAATTATGTGGAGGTCGCGGGTCCGCCGCCGAAGTTTTAAGAGCGTGTTCAAATTGGAACGCGGGTTTTTTTTGGAAGAAGCGAGCGTGGCGATTGGAGCTCAGGTGAGTGGCCTAGCGGCTTTTATATTTTTTGCTCACTTTTTTTATCCCTCGGCCCCGCACATTGTCTCATGCGGATGGTGTGTGTGTGTGTGTGTGTGTGTGTGGTGTTCAGGTTTTAGGAGAAAAAATAACCCACGCCGCAGCTCATTGCTCTAGCTGCCAGCTCGTCATGCAAATATTTAAATTGAGGCAGGGGCGACATATTCTTGGCTGGCGCTAAAGCTTCTGACCTTTGGGCACATACCCTAATTTTTGGTTTAACACGCACACACCATATAGTAGAATAGGAAACGAATAAAGCCTCACAAATATAACAATTGTTATGACATAAAAATAAGATCATGCTTAGATATTCCAGGAATGCTTATTTGACTGCAATGTTCAATAAGAGGTGGTTTATTATTGAATTTTAATTTCAATAATAAACAAATCAAGAAGAGTAGAAGAGCTTGATGTAAAATGAGTAGCTTCATTATTAATAATTTCCAAATCAAACCTAAACCCATCAATTTTAACACTTTTATAAGGTTTTAGCAACGTTTCAGATATCGCTATTAAGTGTATATTATTGTTTTCCAAAATAAGTTTTAGTTCATCAATTTTAGGTTGACTACTACATGAGTTAATGTGGCAAATATTCAAAGTGTTGGTACTATTACTAAAAACAGATTTTAATACAAGTTGAGGAACATTATAATTGTCCGAGGAACTAACTTGCAACTTGCAACTTCTTGTATCAGTAGATGCAAATGCTCACAATATCTGCTGGGGCAGCAGCGATACAAACTTTAGAGGAACTTCTAGAATATTTATCAAGAACCAACCTAGTGGATCTAAACGTAGGGAAAGAACCTACTTTCGTAACAAAAGTAAGAAAAGAGGTCATTGACCTCACCTTATTTATAATTCTGCTTTGGAGGAAATTTCGTGGTCGGATAACAGAATCATCGAATTCAACCTAAACTCAGAAATCATTATCAACTTACTCTCTATCGGGATACAGTTGATAATTATAATCTTCCTAGGAACATGCCACTATCTGTAAATGATCTAGAAAGATTAGCCAGTGAGTTTTCAAATGTTCTTACAGAATCCTTCAATATGAGCTGTCAGAAAAACATGCTTTGAACATAAATGGAATAATAGATTACACCTACTTAGGCGGTCTTTAATACGGATAGAAAACAAAGTTAAAACACGCCCTGAGCGTTTTTACGATGAAATGCTTCAGGCAAGATGCGATACGCATATTTAACAGCTTTTCACAATGCAGTAACGCGCATTGAAAAGTCATTTCACTTCAAACAACAAACACTCTCAGTATTTCTAGACATAGAGGGAGCTTTCAATAAAATGAACTTCCAATCGCTTAAACAAGCGGCCATCGAGTTCGGAATTATCGACATGATGATCAAATGCATGATCACCCAGCTAACATTTTTAGTCGAATAAGTGTCGTAAAGACGTCGGCACGACCTTATTTATGACTTATACGACCCAAAATGGACGGTTTAATACGACTATCAAGTCGTGTAGGGGTCATATAAAGGTTGTTTTAGAGTGGTAGACGCGTCTTTACGACTGCTTATATGACTGATGTGTTTGTTTGTGTATTTCCGTACAAATGTTAAAGAAAAGAACAAACAACGAAAGAAAGAAACAAACATAATGTATATTACACATATATGATACAATTTCATCAACAAATAAAATGTAAATATGGTAATTGATAATTATATGAAAAAAGACACTTATAAATCGTTGTTTGTAATGTTCTTAACGAAAAACTACTTGCAATTATTTTTTTATTGTTGAAGTAGTTAAGATGCTTCGAAAAAGTGCATCTCGCCATTAAAATATTTAAAGACAAAGAAATTATTTTTTTTATTTATGAATTTATTTTTTCTATAATAAACATGGACGCTACATTTATTTACTCAATTTGTATGATTCCATTATAAATTATAGTCATCCATCTTAAATATTAGTCACATAGAAGTCATATGAATTTAACGTATGAGGATTCCATTACAATAAGGTCGTATTAGAGTCGTATTGAAGTTGTATAACTGTTTTCTAACGACCTCCTTATGTCATATAATTTGTTTGACATCACTCGTAGAACTATCATTTTTAAAGGTCGTTAAGAGGTTTTGTTAATTTTTAAACGACCTTTTTATGACCTTATAGTAATAAAAAGACTCTTATATGACTAATAATTGAAATATTGGAAGATAAGATTATTAAACAACCCTTATATGACTTATGGTCGTATCAATGACTATTATACAACCCTTATTCGACTAACTAACACATAATAGAATAGTCTTCATGACTAAAAATGTTAGCTGAGCCGCGAAAACCATTAAATTTCTGTCAACATCATTTGGATGAGGAATCGAGTTGACAATATTTCCACCACAATGAATGATATTCCCAACTGTTTCCACATACCTTGATTTGGAGCACCCATATCAGTAATAATACAGTTAACACGCAATCCAATAAGCATTATTGCTAGACCATGATGTCTTAACTCCACTACAATCCACATACCAAAAACCACGAACCATTTACTGCATTTCACTCGTACACATGCTAAATTGTATGATGACATTAACACATAGACATAAAGCTAGTGCCGCTATAGCTTTTACATGTGCGTTGGTAAGAACCATATAAGAAATCTCTCCATATATCTCTACATTTTGAGTTGCGTTCTAAAATCTTTCAAAAAATAAAAAATAAATGTCAAACATCAGAAAATATCAATAACAAAAATGATACATAAATATTGATATTGTTATTGTTTGTTGAAGAGGTATATCAAATATTTCGGAAATAACCAAAAATTACCAAAAATTGTATGTTTACAAAAAAAAAATATACTACGCATAAATTAA
The DNA here is from genome assembly GCA_027564075.1 of Bolitophila hybrida. Taxonomy (NCBI): domain Eukaryota; kingdom Metazoa; phylum Arthropoda; class Insecta; order Diptera; family Mycetophilidae; genus Bolitophila; species Bolitophila hybrida. The sequence goes on from JANSTU010001738.1 coordinate 18,422, forward strand.
AGTTTGTCTTTATTTATCGTCTTTAACCTTACTAATATTAGAAAAATTATTCAAAACATTTAGTGTGCGACTAGCTGCAAGATGACGAAAAGGCATTTTATATATATTAGCTGATAATTTTATTGAATTATCTATATTGTTTTTGCTTTGACAATAGTTTTTGAAAAATCTTGAAATCTTATGACAGACGTCATTTAACGTTTACATGTATATGTGCGTGTACAGATGCAACTCTCCAATGGTTTGTGGTATTTTGTTTGTAGTGGAGTTAATGAGTTGCGATAGTTCGATCCCCTTTCGTTTTTTTTTTGTAAATATCTAATTGGTCATTGGACAAAGCTTTTTTTTAGATACAGAAACTAGCACATTTTCTATGTAAAGGGTTTTTCAATAGGTGCGCTTCAACTTTTTTCCGATAGGTGCGCTGAACGACGCCATGTTTTTCCTTG
>JANSTU010001749.1:0-18863 GCA_027564075.1 Bolitophila hybrida
TATATAGATCCAGCGATATATGGCTGCAGAGGGTCCTGACGGAGGGTGTGCACCTTTCTTGTACTCTGTATACGCGCAGAAACAATTTACAAGTTTATTTATGATAAAAATTCACCCGATGCACATTAACATAAAACATGAGCTTTATGTTATGTTTCTGTACAGAATCGCTCTGTCGCGCAGCATAATTTTCAAGAACATACACACACATGCACACATATTGCACACATACAGGAAGCTCTCCGTAATCTTGACTTAGCTGTGATTATTCTCATTATATAACGATGGAAAAGCACAAACTCTTGCACCTTGCATTTCCTGACGTCCCCTGGCTGCTCAGATTTTGTGTAAACAATACACAGAACTGTATTTTATCTTATACTATAAAATAATGGCATAGTTACGTATGTGTTTGTGTGTGAACATGTAAACAATGCTTAATTATGTGAGTATATATGCTCGCTCTAGCACAAGTGGAGTATGACATCATCAAAAGACATCCTTAAATTATGCAATATAGTTTGAAAGGATTTCTGATTTAATGACGTTAATATCAGCGAATGCAATTAGTGCTTTTATAGGATGCAGTCATAATACTGTAGCATTTTTTTTGTTAAAAAATGTTATTTCGGATTTCTTTTCTTTGATAAGTTTTTCACAAAAGCTGCGCGAAAACATTGAATCGAGCTTGTTATTTTATACCTTAAGGTATAAAATTGTTAATTGCACAAAAAAGGCAGAATACACTTACTTATGATTATTACGGCAGATGAAATAAAGCTTTTTTTGGAAACAAATCATACAAAATCTTGTTCCAAGTATACACATTAGAGATGTGAACACTCAATATTTTTCAACATAACATAACATCTTTTGAAAAGTTTATTCAGTTTTCATTTATTAATAATCATTTCTATACAAAAGCATTTAGCCTCATATGTATACAAATATATCGTGTTTTTGTAAAAAACGAATGTGCACAACAAAAATTCAGATATCTCAACTAGTATTTTATGTGGGTGATTTTAAAGTCTTAAGTGTAAGTCGGATTGTGTTAGATTCAGACATTCAATATGAAAGCTTTCAATGTCTTCACGCTCAAATCCAATTTATTTAAAATAAAAAAACGCGCCCAATTTTTAATGTGGTCCTCTGACTATATCCAAAAGGCAAAAACAATCCGTGCTGATCAGAAAAAAAACTCGCACACCCAAATCAAAACTCTGAACGGTCGACACACAACCGAGGCGCAACATACCGCTTTTCCACCAAAAAAGGCATTTTCAGCTCAGAGCCTAGTGACTGTATACACCATAAATTCCACCCTTGACGGTTGGGTGGCCGAAACCCTTTCCGATGCCATGCACCCGTTCGTCACACAGCTTAATCTTCATTCCACAGAAATGTTTTATTTAAGAAAACGCAAACAAGAAACTCATGCTTCTTATTTTACTTGCGAATAAACATAAATGTGTACGATGAATTTTTCAGGCAAACAAGATGGGGGTGCGCGAGCACTCGTAAGAAATTTTAACACCCCAGCGCAAAGTGTTTGTGTTTTTGTTCTAACTCTTTTTGTATATATATAAATATACATTCTACAGTATAAACTCATACGAAAGTGGAGTGATTTAGAGTGCTCGGTGCGGTTATAAATGCGACAGCGCTTAGTCCGAGTAAACTTTTTTGTTCCAGAGTGGCGGTGGTGCAATGCTCTGCACACAAACACACATATTTATATAAAAAGGGAAATTCATGCAACCGGATGCGCAAAGATAAAGACTCTGGCACGCCTTGTTGGACTAACTATAAAGTAGTATTCGTTAAGAAGCAAGTTTTTCGCCATACAGAAATAATTAATGCGTTGATTTGTAAAAGTCTGAGGAGGGCAGTGAATTAACTTTTATATAAGAAGACCCCGGTAGATTACATATTGTATACACTTAATGGTCGACTATTAAAATGTTAATTATTTAAGTCGTCGAGCAATTTAAGAGAATTGTGCCATTCTTGGATAGAATACATACAATACAATAGAACTCCACTTGTTTCGTTTTCTGTTGCAGATGATGTGTCCGGCGGTGCCGCTCCTCCGTCCGGAAACTCATTAGCCACCATTGTGTACGTGCACGGCGAGTCGTACGAATGGAACTCTGGAAATCCGTACGATGGATCGGTGATGGCGGCTCACGGCAACGTAATCGTGGTCACAATAAATTTTAGATTAGGCGTTTTGGGTAGGCCAGCAACTGCCAACTATTGCGGCTTTCGCACAGAGATTTTATGTAATTGTTATTTTGCAGGTTTTCTCAAGACTGGGGCCAAGGGGAGTGCACAGGGTAATTTTGGACTAATGGATTTGGTGGCCGGACTGCATTGGCTGCGTGAGAATTTACCCGCATTTAATGGTGATCCGAGCAAGGTTACGCTTATGGGTCACGGAACCGGTGCTGCGTTGGCTAATATTCTTATAGTGTCGCCGGTGGCTAGTGATCTGGTGACACGGGCGATTTTGATAAGTGGCTCAGCGATGTCACCGTGGGCCATTCAGAAGGATCCGTTGTACGTGAAACGAAAGGTGGCCGAACGTACCGGCTGCCATGGTGACCTGCTTGAGGATGATCTTGCACCGTGTTTGCGGACGCGACCGATAGCAGAGCTGCTATCCGTCACCATTGATTCGCCAAGGTAAAATCAATCATATTTTGACAAAGAAAAAAAAACACTATGAAATTTTTAATTTTCCCGGGAATTAGCCATTAAAATAATTTGCCGTAAACATATATACTATGGGATTTTTTCAGGGAGGGTTTCATGAATTATTTGTTTAAAGACAAGAATTGTGGGTTTTAAGAGTAAAGTGTTTTTATGATTACTGATTGATGATTATTAGTTTTTTTGTATTGCGAGTTTTAAGAATTTCGTCTAGATTTGTAAGTATCAAGATGTATGCTTTTTTAAGAATTACGGGTTTCATGAGTTACTAATTTTTTAATGTTGTGTATTTCTAAAGCTATAATAGGAAAGGGTTCGATCATTCGTGATTTGCCAATCGTATCATATTCTGCCAATGTAATTCAATCACAATTTAATTAGGTATACGTTACATTACGAAAAGTATAACATGTAAAGTTTTTTATGAATTTGCATATGTAAACATGACTTTATACTTATTACAGTAAATAAGTATACAAATTATTGTATAAAATGTCATTTAATATAGTATAATATACACACACATCAATTAACATAGAAGAAATACAGACAAGAAGATAAAGTAAACTTTTGTATTTTTTGGATTATTTAACCAAAGTTTTTTTAAAAATAGGAGATTGGAAACTGCTTCCGTAACAATGTGATGTGTCGCTATTAGACATTTTGAAACGAAACCCTGTTCAATTTTGTGTTTATTTAATGTTTTTCCTTTTTTTATTTATTTACTTTTTCCTTTAATTTTTATAATTTTTTTTTTTTTTTTATTTTTCAATTACACGAACTTAGCCCAATTTTTACCGAACTTTACCGAAGAAATGGCACCTTTGGTTACACATTTTTCATTTTTCAAAATATTTACTGAAATTTTCGTATACAAAAAATTAAAATTAGGCCATTTACATTGACTCTTCGGATAGTTTTGAAAAAAGCGTTAAATTTTTTTTTTGTTTTTTTTTTTTGACAAACAAAGTTGATAAGTAAAGTGCCTGTTACGGCTTGGATTTTTGTGACGTCAACAGGGACATGTCTCCCCAACTTATTTCATTGGATATACACATAGGGCCAGTGTGCGATTCGAAAAACACTTCGGTCTCCGGCCAGGATTGATCCGGCGACCTCCCATAAGGCACTGAGACATTGTCATCTAAAAAAAACACCTTCAATGCAATTCTGTGACAAAATCGGATTAACTCTGCGGAAAAAGTTCATACATTTCCATTTACCGATATTCAAGTAAAGGCAATTTTTCTGACACCATAATGAGAGCATGTCTAAATCTCGTTGCAATTTCAAAACGTCTCAAGGACCATTCAGAGTTTTCGTCCGAATGACTTGAAATTTTTCATAAATATTCCTTAGATGTTGTACTTCAACAGAACAGAAAAACTGTTAAATAGGCGAATTCCGCCAAATGAGTGGTATGAAATACAGTTTTACCAAGTGGCTGCTAAATGGCCTACGCTAATACACATATTTGACCTTGTTTATTTGAGTGTAAATAACTGATAGCCACTTGGACGAATATCTTTTAGACGAATGTGTAATTTGACCGATTAAGTAGCTTCAGCTGAATAACCTATTTGACTAAATGTAATTTGGCCAAATATTCTCTTGGCCTACAGCCATATAAACAAAATTTACTCTTCTCTCTCAATAACTAGACTGTTTGCAATACTGGGATACTTTTCCGAGTAACCCGTGCAATTTTCTACAGATTAAGATATGCTTCGCCAATACATCCAATTGTAAGGTACGTATTAGAGACAACTGAAGTAAATAGAACAAAATTTCAATTCAATCAAGATATTGGCTAGAATATACTATTGGTAATACGCGTCCTATTAATTTCTTACTAAAGCATTTTGCATAGATTATGTATGTTAATTATTTATTTAAATAATTACGACGACTGCTGCTTAATTTGGTCGGTATTAATGGTGTTTCCGGTCTGCAGTACAAATATATAAGCCGACTGTACAATTGTGTTTATTAAAGTTGTGCTGGAACCAATTTTGAACAGCTATTTAAAATAAATTTAAATTTTAAATTAAAATTGTAAAATTGATTTTTTATATAGAGTCTTTTTACGTCTTTAACTTTCACTTTAAATTAATTAATTTTGTTTAGACTTTTAAATAAATGAAAACCGACACTTCAGTTTTGTTTATTTTGTGTCTTTTCATCGACAAAGTCCTTTAGCACTTTAAACCTTTTATCACCATCGAAAAACAATCCTTTCAAAATCCAATTTGATTATTAATATTTTTAATCTTTAAAAAAACAATGACCAGCTACACATTACCATCAACCCGCATTTTATTATCAATTTCATCTGTTTTAATAAAAGGCGCAAAATATGTACGGCACGCGCAACTTAAAGTTCAAAGGTTGTTCAAAGGTTACCGTGTATAATCCGAAGATAATTCTGCAAACAAAAGCCGCCGCTATATTATAAATTCTTCATTACAGCGTCGGTCTTTCTTCTAAGAGAATTTAAGTACTTCTTCGGTGTTAGTTTAAAAGGGTGCGTCGGCGGCGTTTATGTGCGAATCTAATGCAAACATATGGACAAAATACATAAATAATAAAATATGATAAAAGCTATATTTTATGGAAGGGTGCGCTCTAACAAAACAATAGAATTCCGCATTTTGTGGTGCGCCATGACAAACATATAAAATATAATATTTGGATTGCCTTTTCAATTATTTCTCCCCCGACAGCAATCTCAACTGTGCGAACTTAATGTTGTTAAGGGTTTCAGTATCTATATTGTAATTTAAATGTCTTTATATATACGTATATATTATAATTTATTCCTGTGTCACACGTGCATACCACTTACACACATACATTAGTAATGAGCTTAAAGCTCTGAAATTATCATTACCATATAATGCGCACATGACAAACTGCTAATCACTAAAATACATTGGCGCAATTAATACAATAGACACACACACACACACACACACTAATATATGCATTGTGTATATATACGCATACATACAAAAGACCGCGTTTGCAAACTCATTACATTGTACAAACAAACTTTCACTTCATGTTTGCATAATTACGCTATACAGATTTCTGCCGGGATTTGCACCGTTTGTGGACGGAACCGTTATTGTTAATCCTTCTACGGCCGCGACGAGCCCGCTAACACTGCCCGCGGGATCAGCGATAGCCAGGTAATTATGTGACCGGATTACTAGTAATCCTGTAGCTGGCTATAAATTATATTATGTGTTTTTTTTTTGTTCTCTCTAAAAATGTTGTTATTTTAGCACTGCTGGAGTAGAGCTGGCCGACTTTCCCACCAAGGAATTGCTATACGGATTAACAACCACCGAGTCGTACCTCGATCTCAGTGCACAAGACTTAGAATTTGGTTTCAATGAGACGCGACGTGACCGAATATTGCGTACTTACGTTAGAAATGTTTACCATTATCATCTTAACGAAATTTACTCTGCCTTAAAGGTAAGACGAGAGCCTTCAAACGATGCTATAAAATATAAAATCATGTTTAATTACTCTCAGAACGAATACACCGACTGGGAACGACCACCTCGTAATCCGATGGGTTCTAGAGATGCTGCTTTGGAGCTACTCAGTGACGGACATACAGCAGCACCCCTCGTTCGGTTGGGCTACTTACACAGCCTGCGTGGAGGTCGCTCCTATTTTCTTCACTTTCGTCACCAGTCGGGCGAACGAGATTTTCCACAGGTAAGCTCAAAATCAGCAATAGCTATCTCAAAAGTTCCAAACAAACTCTATATTATTACGTGGGCGGTTACACAGCGTGGCGGATCTGTTCGCGGTGAAGACGTGCCTTTTTGCCTGGGACTTCCAATTTCGCCTCTATTTCCACATAACTACACAAAAGCTGACATCAAAATCAGTCGAGTTCTGGTGCAGTATATTTCAAACTTTGCGAAAATCGGGTAAGTGAGCTTTATCTCCATATATATAAATATCCGAGTTTGAATATAGTACGTGACCGGCATTTCATAATCCTATATACAGAAATCCCAACGAAAATCCATCATCATCATCCACGCTAGACATATCGCACACACACACCCATAGTAATCACATCGCAACAGCACCGGCGGGCGTTGGGACATCCCTCACCGGAGACCACACCAAATCGCTGTCGCTTACATCGGGCATTGATAATAACAGTGCCAACAAACAGAAGCGTCAAACCAATTTTCGGCGAACCAAACGAAACCATGCTCACGATGAGTCGAGCTTGGGTGAAAGTGATGAAGTGATGACACCCGACCGGGAGGACATTGCCGCACAATCATCGGACAGAACTAGCAGCAGTTCAGAGGAACGTGAGAAACCGACACAACAACGGGATCGTCTGGACGAAACAACGACCACACTACACGTTCCCTTCTGGGACACGTACGATGCAATCAATCAGCTCTACTTGGAAATGGGTGAGTGTTTGTTTTTAATGCGCTCTCGTGTCGTGTTCATCTGGATTTCATTTGATTGCTTCCATTACAACGCTTAAGATTTCCCACTTCGGTACTTGTACTATATTATATATTGAGTAACAAAACAGTTCAATTGATTTTCTCTGCTCTCAAAACGCAACTGAATTTATTATAATACTCGTGTATACCACATCTTCTAAGCTTACTTCTTGCGTTACACTTACCGTTTACCGGCTACAACCCTTAGCACTATACATTCTCATCTTCTATATATATATATATATATATATATATAATATATAATGTAAAGCTGTCACCATTTATTATTAAACCTCACACGATGTGCTTTATATACGTTCCAGGTAACAAGATAGCCATACGAAACCATTATCGGGGTCACAAACTGTCCATGTGGCTCAGTTTAATACCGCAGCTGCACTCACCGGGCGACTTAGCCGAGCTTTCGATGCGGCACCACCACTTCTCGGAAGAGAGCGCACAGTTCTACGATGGTAAGTCTCGATTTTCGTGTACGAAAGAGTTATTCGAGTGTGTGTCTGTCTGGCTGTGTGTGTGCATTAAACTTGCACACACATGTGCAGTATGCAGCTGCTATGCATTTGTAAAATAGTAGTACGTGATTTATAAAAAGCAACTGAATTATTACTGTACATTCGCATAAATATTGAAAAAGCTCATTTGTCTCTGTATCACTGTGTGTATATTTGTATTGTTGCGTATACAGGTATCGTTCGACCGCAAACATTACAAAGACCAGCCGTCCCGAAAGTTGTGGTCACCGCAACGACGACTACGACCACGACCACAACGACGGTGCCCAGATCGGATGTGACATCCGGAACCGCTGCTACGTCCACAACTACAGGTATGCATGTTCTTTTAAATATTTACACAATTGTATTATATACAGTTCGTATTATTTGTACAAACGTTGGTTTTATGAATTTTACATTTGAATGTGACTGTCACCGCCAAACCCTTGACTTTTATACAAGCAATGATATGAGTGGCCAGTTGTAATTTTGGCTCTGTTTGTTACCCCTCAGTTTGCATTTAACTTTTCAAATGAGTTCATTTGACTCGAACACGTACCTTCTAATGAACTATGAACCGAACTGAGTGTAATTAGTAATTCTTGAAGGTGTGTTTAGTGAGCGTGTGTGTGTTTTATGTGGCAAGACAACGAGGTCGTCGCCTGTTAGGTGTTTTCATAAAGTTTCGTAAACACCGACGAATTTACTTCAGGCATAGCTAGGAATGTAAAATTGTTAAACTGCCAAAATATAATATTTTGATTATAACTTTTTGGCTAACACAAACAAAATTAAGCTTTTTAAATAACAATTAATAATTCGGTTATAATTGAAAAATTATTATAATTACAACAGCGAAATCGTGCTTATGCTTAACAAAATACAGGAAACAGTTCTGCATAACTTGGACAAGCACCATATGCATCAATGACGATAATGTGGAGAATCGGATATAACTACCGCAATAAAACCATTTTCAGATGACTGAATTTTTGATTTTTTTTTTGAAACTTGCACCACTCAAAGGGGAGCAGAAATTATAAAAAAAACATTCATGTTATAGACAGAAATATTCAACTAAATTTACAGAATAGGATAATTTCCTGATAACCGGTATAACTGCAAATTCTTAGTTACACCAAAACCATCGATTGTCTTGTGTTCTGGATGCAAAGGATCGACCTTTGTTCGGAAAAACCTGTAATAATATTACCAACGCAATTTGTGTTCAGAAAGAGGAGACCACTTTCTGATTAAAGTATATGTGTCTGATAACTTTCATAGACAGCTGCATAAATATGGAATCCGAATACTCTGCGTTAGGCTCCTTGAATTGGAACTCCCTACAAAAATGGTACGAATGATTGGATTGGAATTTATTGAGAATTAATTGAGAAACGAGTATTGCATTTATTCTCTAAAAGCATTGTAAAGAAACGAGAATCGGTTTTCGCGGCCTAGCTCAAGGCTCGAGGTTATCACTTCTACTGTACAATTTGTATAGCAGCCAGGTCGATGAATTTATTACAGACGGCGTGAAAGTAATTCAATATGAAGAAATTGTAGAGCGAATCTACACGAGAGCGAAAACGCGATTTTGATTACTTCCTCCCTTTTGGGGTCATTTTTAGACCCTAAAACCATAAAAACAATTTGGCGATATTGAACCCTTTGGGGTGAGAGGGCGCCAAAGTTTTAAAAAAAACAGTAAATATGGGGGGAGAGATACCCCAAAGTGTGCGGTATCAACTGAAAAGTATTTACAATACCTATATTTTTAAAAAACATAAATAAAATCGGAGAACCCTTAAGGGAGATAGGTCATTTTTGTATTTGTGTATAAAGAAGGGGGGGGGGTGAAAGGGTTAAAAAAATGGATGGTTAATAATTAAAGACTAGGAGTTTCCGCACACAGCCCTACTATTTAAAGGTTCGTGAAATTATACTTTAGGCGTGGTGATATAGAACGCCCAAATATTCAGGAAAGCCGGCCGGCCAACTGTACTTACAGAAAAAATATTTCAAATACTACATAAACAAAATTACACATGTATCACGATGGCTAATACTATATGCTATATTTAAATGGGGTGATCAATGTTTTCGTTGCACTTAAAAACAATGACTTTAAGAAGTGATGTGCATTTGACGTTATGTATTATTAATTCTTTTTTCATCTTTAATAATTTAAATAGTTCATTTGAATTATATAGGTATGCGTTTTCTTTGCCCCACTTATAGTCTCTGTAGTCTAATGTGTATTTAGCCATAATCAAATCTTATATTTGTGCAGTCAACATAAGCTGAACTCTGTTAATGTGTTAAACATTAATTGCGTTAAACAACAATTAAACAAAAAAAAGTGTTGCTCACTCTAGCAAGTTGAGTTCGATTTTCTCGAATCATACACAAAATCAGTAGCTATCAATGGAAAAATTATTTGTAGATCGAACGCAAATGACACCGTTATTTAATATCAGCAGCTGATTTATGATAACATTTCTGTTGATGATAAAATTACTATTTTTTTTAATAATATCTGTATATTATTTGATAATAATGTACCAATAAGTTGGAAACCCTGTAGTTCCTTGGTTTAATGATTATGTGTCAAACACTATTGTAATATTGCGTGCATGATTGGTCGGCCATAAATAAGGAATGTTATAAAAGACTTCGTAACAATGCAGACCAAGTTAATCGGAAGTCATAGTCTGCCTATGCTTGTACTCTTCTTAACAATTATATTCCGTTCCAATAATTCTAGCATTTCTCAAGTCTCCGAAATAGATATGATGATAATATAAAACTTAAATTCTTAAAAAAAATCATTCATACTATACTGCCAGTTCTTTGTAACATTTTGAATTCCATTTTTCTGATTTCTGACCAATTAGTGTTCAAACCTCGTTGTCAAAAGTTTTTGAACGTCTATTTGTAGAACAGATTCAGCTATAAAATACCGAAAATTATTTGCTAACTACTTCCCAGTCTGGTTTTCGTAAACTTTTTAATACGTCCTCGTTATTAAATAAGATAAGAGATGATAATTTAATTGGGTTCGACCAATCTAAAGTTACAGTTTTAGTTACAAAATCTAAAAGATTATTATGAGTTTTCAAAAAACAGCTTTCAGACTTATCCAATCCTACTTGAGCAACATATCACAAAGAGTTCGTGTAAACTCCCTTGAATCTAGTAGGATCACAATTCAGTTTAGTGTTATACAAGGTTCGGTGGCTGGTCCGAATTTGTTTTCTATGTTCATTAACGATCCACCAAAATATCTATCAAATTCATTTATTTGAAGACGACTCTCAAATCTATTACACTATTCTCTATTCTATTCTCCAAAAAATAAAAAGTTCCATTAAAGTTCATGTAGGGAGCACTTTTGGACTTCGAACGAACTTGCAAAGAAGGCTACAGTTAATGGGTTGTGTTGGCAGCAGAAACAGAACCGGCCTGTTTAACCTAAAACACAATCTGGGATGCAGATGCTGCAAGGTTCTGGCAACAAAGATGAAAAATGGGAGAGCTAGGTTGGTTGTACATCTCTAGTCTCTAGTTCTCTAGTTTCCCAAGTCCAAGCTTCGGGAACATATCCAGCGGGTTTATATTGGTGACAATCAAACTTTAAGAAACTTGTGCAGTCTACGAAAATGTTGATAACGCAAATTAACCGAGATAGATGGTTTTATTGGAAGTTGAAATTTCAAATTTCTTGTTTAATTACTACCAGGTAGTAATTAGCCAAAGGCATCACAAAAAAAATAATTTTCGCCTTATTCATTATATTACGAATATAGAAACATCATTTATCGATTTCGACCATAGACATAGCCGAGTGCCTGGCTTATGGGAGGTCGCCGGTTCAATCTCGGCCGGCAGACCGAAGTGTTTTTCGAATGTAGCACTTTAATTCAGTAGGTTCCTTATTAATAGCCTATTTCTGAAATAGGTTATTTATTTGGAATAACGGAACATTAATGCCATCGGGGATGTGTTGTGAGTGTTAGAGCACAGTAGCTCCAATAGGAGTAGCTCAGCACAAACAGCATATTAGCATGACCTGACCATTCGTGTGAACCTGTAATGGTCTATGAATCCGGTGTGCGACATCGCATATTGGCCTTATGTCCCACAAGGGATTACAGGATCCAATGAGATTTATCGATTTAGATAACCTTTATATTTACTCCTTAAGAATATAAATTGAATCTTTAAAACTGTACTTTTCAATTCTTTAAAAGTAGCCCCGATTTTTTTTATTTTCACTCCTTTAACTTACTTCAATTTCAATGCTGTTTTCAAACTTGTTATTATTCAAAAATAAATATGAAAATATTAATTATTCAAACCAAAACTTTAACAATTCTTAATGATTATTTCGAATAAAGTAATAAATTGCTTAAGGTAGTATTAATCACGGCGATTTGATTGAACATTTAAAATGGATGTAAACTCTTGCAGTTTTAAAAAAATTAAAGATAATAAATGACAAATTGTACAATTGCTAAACTTGTCTAAAATTCCTTTTTTGGTCGAAGTTAAACGATTAAATAAATTTTAAGATATGCGTCAGAAACTACTACTTGAAAATTATCACTTTTTATCGAACTTCAATATCTCCTTCAAATATCTTAAATCTTAACAAAAAATGAGTTTTATTCAAAATCCAATAATATTACACTTACCTTAATACAAAAAAGTTTAAATTTCTGATCCTTTTGTAAGAAAAATGTTGTCCATTTATTCCTTCCTTAAAAATAAATACTTGATTTTTTACACCGACGCTTGAAACACACATACACTCACGACGGTTTATTTTACGTGCATCATAAACACAAATAAAAAAAAATCTGATATGAAGCATGTGATGATCGTTCTGCTTGATTAATAAAATGCACTATAACGATTCGAAACGAATAATACACGATGGGTCCGGCTCGAACGTTCAGATGCGCAAAAATCAGAAAGTAAGACCGGCGTAATAAATTATATGTATAATAATTAATATCAGGGTAGCGATTCTGTGCATATTTTATGAAGCTATTATTTTTGAAAGCACTTCCTATGTATAGATAGATGCTTCATTTGAGTAGCTAACGTGTGAAATTGCACAGGATCGCTTTGTGGGCTACACTTTCTTATGGAGTCTAGGGAAAATTGCTTTAAGACGCCTTTGAAAAGATATAGACTTTCGTTGTGGTCGTTGACAAACCGCTTGGTGCGTATATGGTAACAATGCCTTTTCTTTCCACCTTCTTGTTAGATCCCAGCTCTCTCTTGTGGAGTATATTTAGTATCATATATTTTCACCATTCCCTGATAGTAGTGTGTAGATAGAGTGTAGATTCATGAATTGATGATATCTAATTTAATGATTGTCGGTCTAAATATCGTGCAGATACTATACAAATAATAACCGATATTTATTTTGTATAGTTATCTTTTTGATAAATACATATATACAAAACTTGTATAACTTGAACTAAAGAAGGCCAACACAAGCTATAAACTAAATCAAATACGACGCGGTGTCATAGCTTTTTTACCTAGACAATTCTATATTTTCCATACATGTATTTGAGCAGATACGCCGCCAAAACTTTACCGTACTGACTTTTTTACATGCTTCCACTACAGTAGTATATTTTATTTCAAGTTATTGTTTTTCACATCCCTTTAAAATAAATATTTATATTATTTTTTTACTATTTCATCTAGAATGTCCACCGAATACAACGATCGTGCCAACGCTTGCGGCCGCCACTCGTCCCCAACAACAGCCGAATCCAGCTGCAGCGGCAAATGCAATTGCCAACAACAATCTTTTGCGACGTCTGGCCAACAGTCAAAACCAATTCCAGAGCTACACGACCGCCCTAACCGTAACCATTGCTGTCGGATGTTTCTTATTGCTACTTAACATCCTTATCTTTGCTGCTATCTACTATCAGCGTGGCAAACGTGCCACGGACACTAAAAAGAAAGAAGAGCTCACCGAAGCGGAGGGAAAGTGTTCACCATCGACAGGTCATCGTGAGAAATGTTCGGGCAGTCGAAAGGCTAGTTTACAGAGTGTTTCTGGCTTCAATTCAGGTGGTAGCTTTGGAGAGTACAGTTGCTACGACGAGAAAATACAATGTAAAGAGAAACACGCCCTGGCGGATATATGTAGTGTAGAACTTCCATTGCAGGAATTCAAATGTGGTTCGGAATCGAATACCAATAGCCTGCGTAGACAGCATCATCAACACAGCACCGAGTCGTTTAAACATAATCTCAACAATCTGGTACTGTATCCACCTACATATTCATCACATGGTGCTGGTTCGGATGCGGGTGGCAGTGGTTCGTCGAATGGTCTAGTTAGCTATCATCAGTTCCATAAGAGCTTGCTGGCCGAACAGTGCAATCAATCGACACAATCGGACATGCCAGATGTGCAGGACGTTGGAACGGTTGTAATGGAAGCGGATGTTGATCACAATAATACGGAAAACGATGAAGACGATGATGATGGTGAAGTAAGTCCTGGAATTCCTGAACCACCTCCACCGCCACGCTCAACAGCACCTTTTGGTGGTATTCTTCGGCAACAGGGTGGTCCATCTACTCCGGCAGCAGCCAAAAAACGTGTTCAAATCAAAGAGATTTCCGTGTGATATACCCAAACCTAAATGCCGAGCATATTTTTGTGTGGGTGTTTTTTGTCTACATATACATTGATCTAAATTGTTTTATTTTGCAGAGGATTTATATGTGTGTGCGCGTTATGCGATTCGAATTAATTTAATCTCGTTAATGTCCCGTTAAACTGCCACGTGCTATATTTTCACAGGTCTAGCACGCCCGGCCGTATCGCAGCATTAATCGCTGCGTTCCAAAAAAATGTTGCGTTCGTATAAATAATGTGGCCCATGACGCAAAAATTACCAGGTGTGTGCGCGTTTGAGTGTGGTTTATGTTTATATAAAAAGAATATACAAATATATATAAATGTATATCAAACGAATGTTTGCGCAAGAGCTTTTTCCATAATACACGTAATTCGAAATACCAATATTTATGGGTACACACCCACTCGTCCCACCCGGCCATCAGCATACTAGCATACATAAACAACAAAATTGTATACATTCGCTTTTCAGTAATAATTTCACTGCAATTTTGTATGGTTTTTTTTTAATATTATTCCACGCAAAGTGCAATTTATTGAAGCCTATTTTGAAATTTATGGTGATATTTAAAGGTACTCTCCAAACCCACTCCAATATTCGCATCCGCAATTTCAGCGTAAAACTGTTATTGATGTTGGATACACGAATTATGAATCAGCACACCAGGAAACCTGTGTTTTTTCTTGTTGCTGCTGCTTTGTGTGTATTTACTGATGCATTTTGATTTTAATGACTCTCGGTAAAAAGGGAGAGGGCTGTGTACGCGCGATATTTGTGCTTGAATCGAATTTAAAAATTAAAATTTTCTAAGGTATTCAAATAATTGTTATTTTTCAATATTTAGATGAATATTTATAATATTATAAAATCGATTGAAGTAGATATTTTTTTTAACTTAAATAAGTTTTTAAACATTATTAATATTTCTAGAGTTATATTAACTCTTATTAGGATGAAGTTGTTTTTACCTATTAGGAAAACTTTGATTATAACCTGATTATTTGTTACTATAAACGTACTACGAAATATTTGAGGAGGTGGGCGCTGTTATTTGTACACATTTGATATTTTACTAGAAAAACTTTCATATATTACTATTCAATATACATATTTGACTAGGAAACGATATTATTTTACTAGAACTAATGCATTAATTATTAAAAAAAATAATCGAAAATGTTTTTTTACTAGATAAACATAAATCAAAAAAAATATATATTATTTATTAAATTCTCAAAATTTAACTAAATATTGAAATTTTATACGTTTTTTTAGAAACGTATTAATATTTTTCATATTATAATATAAAAAATATTGTATATATTTTTATTTAACTTTTAAATACACCAATGATTTTTTTAGAAATAATAAAAGATAGTTTTATTTTTAAATATTTTATTTTACTAGTGAAACATATTTTTTCAAATTTCACTTATTAAATGGAATATTGCAATTCTGCCTCTTAAATATACAGAACATTTTCAAGAAAAAATCACCATATTTTTTAATATATATTTTTGAAGCTATCGTGCATGACAGCGCGCATTACATTCAAAATCCGTTAAACTTTTCATCAAATGTGTACAAGATTTTCGCATAACCACCCACAAGTCTCTGTATTGTAGACAAAAGCTCACACAAAAAAACGCCACCCGATCCCCACCATTCGCATAAATGAAAAACAATATACATACTAATAAAACGAAAAATTTGTTTTTGTTTTAAAAAACATTTATAAAGCATAAGAAATACGCTGTTATACGCGCGCTCCCTAAACGTATAGTAAGTAAAATATATGTGTGTAGTGGTGTGCCTGTATAACGATGTATAAGTATTATGTATGTATTGTATATAGCCGACAAGTGAACGTTATATTTAAAAAAAATCCTTTACGAATTTGTGAACCAACTATTATATAAACATATATATATAATTGTGTATGTAATATGTAATATACGCACGAACACTGGAAAACACAATCACCCGCATAGATGCATCAGAGAATTGATACGAAATTATGTATATTATATAAACAGAGTGAAATCCACCCTTAGCACATATACATACATAATAAAAACTACATATGTGTGTATAAATGACTTTAACGATCAACTCAAACTAAAAAATATATATATTATAAATGTTATGTTATGTCTGTGGAAATGAAAATCAGAATATTGCAATGTTATTACGTAATTCCAAATTGAATGTATACACTTACACATATACATAAATAAAGAGCGAATTGATTAAAAAAAACAACCAAATGTAGGTGTCTGACTAGAGGTGAGAACCCTGCATACTTAAACACACAAAACTATGTAATAAACTAGGTAAACGTCGTATACTTATACAACCCCTCCCTCTCCAAAAATACACCCCTAAAAAAATAAATTTAAATTAATTCTATATAAAAGAAACATTGAGATTATTTGTATTGTTGTTCATATTATATATACATAATATTTAAAAAAAAATTAAACAAAATAAATGAAGGTATATAAAAGAGCACCGACTTTGAATTTTCCTTTTTGAACATGATATATATTTACATTTACTGAGAAATGTGTAAGTAAACAAAACATCTACAAACACCTATAATATTATTTTTTTCTGGGAAATCATTTTTCATGTGTTTTCTCATAACGATGCGGAAAAACTCATAGTAAATCATTTGGTTGCGACGACCAAATGCGAGTTGGTTTTCTATTTATTATTTCCGGTCGTGAGTATGCATGTGAATATTGTGTTTTTTTCTGTCTGTGTGCGTGTGTGTCTCTTTGTGCGCGTGTGTGGGTGGGTAGCAATGTCCTTTATTTCTGTTCATGCTCGTTTACAATGCCATTTGTAATGTCGCGTTTTGTGTCATGTCCGCAATATAGCTTTTCCATGCATCAAAATGCGCAAACACATGCCAGAGCTTTAAGTGATGTTTTTGTTTCGTTAACAGCGCATGGCAGGAAAAATGAATTGCAATGAAATATATAGATATTGCTAGTATGCTAAATATATACGTATAAAGCTTGCACAAATAGGATAACATAATACATATACATATATATAATTATAAATACCCAGTTTCACAGATTGTAAGTTTTAGTGTGAGTGCACTAGTTTAATGTGAATTATATGGTCCATTATCCGATTGGAACTTTTAGTGTTCATGTGTAATATTATGGATTTCGGAATCGGATTCAATGGAGCTTTGGAAATGAGAGCAGATTACAATTATTATTACTTTTCGGTATTAATTTAATGCAGGGATGCGCGATGTGAGAATATTATGATTATGAAAGTGTGATACATTGTACAAGTTTATTGAAATAAGCCGTAGATAATATTTTATAATGTTGGCCTATATCTTTCAAGTTGAATTTTATTAATATGCCAAACAAATATTTCAAAATAGGTAGCCTTTTGTTTTATGGTTAAATTTTGATTTTTTTTTAGAAAAAACAATTTTAGAAGAGTTTGACGATATAATTGACCAATGATTATCCGAATCCTATATAGGTGCAGTACAATTTTAAGGTTCGTCTTGCTAAGAATACCCTATTTCTGGATTAAGTTATTGATTTGGAATAACGGAACATTAATGCCATCAATAAGTAATGAGGGAGTTAATGATGCACGATTCCGAAAATAAAAAGCAAGATAGATCTCACATTTGGGTTGCAAAATTGTTAGAGTCGCGTAAGGGCAAATTAAGACACCTAACTATCGGGGATGTGTTGTGAGTGTTAGAGCACAGTAGCTCCAATAGGACAAACAGCACAAACAGCACATTAGCATGACCAGTCGTGTGAATGTCCCACAAATAATTACAGGATCCAATGAGACACAAATGGAATGTGACTCCATACATAGATGTGTAGAAAGAAAATAAAAAAAACGAAGAAATACACTTACTTACATTACGTTCGGATTTCAAAAAGCACGAACAAAATCAAACTCGTACGAAGTTAAATACTATTTTGTGCATTTACAATATTCAACACAATTATACAAACTAAAAATAATACACAATAATACAATCAAGTAAATAAAATTAAAAAATAACAAATAACAAACATATCAAAGTAAAATATAAAAACTTTCAAACATTCAAGACTCACTAGAAGATTCTGGTAAGCTGGTAATACAATATGACTAAGCACCAACCGAACAAGTATGTCCGGGCTACTATTTACCAAAAGATGATTTATGTTGTATGGTTCTCTATGAACACATACTTGTCCTCTATTATAAATAATTCAGGATTACCTTAAAGACCGTGTGATCCTCCGAAATGTTTCACGGGAAAGATTGAAATCAAAGTGAGTAACGATGTCATTAAAAGCTTCAGACATTCTATGTGCACAATACACGCTTTTTAGTGCTTTGCGATCTACAAAATCAGCACAAACTCTCATCATGAAACCGAGCATTGAATATGCTTTAGAAGTAGCCAC
>JANSTU010001760.1:0-18862 GCA_027564075.1 Bolitophila hybrida
TATCATATTTTTATACATATTTTTTTACAAATTTTCTACAACAGCACAAATCAGACACTATTTTTCTAATTAATTGATCGTAATAAAAAAATAATAATATATTAAAAAAGTGGATCTAAGATAAATAAAGACCATTACTCTGATGATACAGGACATATCTCTAAAATGAAAGTAGTAAAGCAGACAATTCAAGACAACCTGATGGAATACATCATGAAATAAACAGGCTTTTTTGAACAATGATCTTGAAGAGGAACATCAAATCTTAACACCTAGTTTTACCTTTGCGACTTATCCAGTCACATTTCTTCTTTTAGACTTTTCACATACCTATACAAAATCTTATAGTAAAGTTCGAGGAAATTAACTTCACCAACTGGATAGAACAAATTAAATGGAACATTATAAGCTATATGAAATCATGCGTAACTGGTCTCAAATATAATAATAACATAAAGCTCATATGAAGTAACTTACGCCTGTACGAGTATTTGAACTTAGTGCTCCCATTTATGACATCTTGGCGGGCGACTTTATACATCTGAAAGTAAACTTTTTATTATGTGCATAGGATATACAATTGAATAAAATTGGAGAGTTGATTAATCAGCATACATAGGATAAGGATAAGTGTATATTTAAAAGTACGCGTCTGAGCGTAGCTCATTTGTTTAAAGACACCAAAAGTGCAAGTCATTATGCACTCGTTATTTTAGTTAAATGCAAATTAACATTTGCAAAGTGCGCGCTCAAAGCTAGTGCAATTATTTGTAATCTAGATAATTGCATTTTTATGCACCATTCATATGCATAAATTCGTGTGTATATCAAATGCAGGCATCGCTGGTTTTACATTGAAAATATATGTATATACCGTATAATGCTTTTGTATATATGTTTTTTTTCCATGTTTATTTATAAGGCAAAGGCAAACTCGTGGTCTTTGTATATTATACGCTATAAAATGTCTATAGCTAGTTTGCGCGTAAGGATATGCAATCGCGAACTACTCTCATATATAGCTTACATATCGTATATAGTTCGTAGCGATAGGCTCGCGCGCAGTCAGACACGCGGTGCAGTATTGTTAATTAAAAAGCTCGATTTTAAATCTAAAAATACCGATATTTCACTTAGACTTTCTTTGTTTGTCGTTACTTTTTTATAACGTTATAACGTCTGCAGATCTTATTTCCCATTAATGTTCTTGTAAATGTACATATATTGCTTCCTTTCATAGTTTTGTTCGGAATGATTAACGACGACAATTTCAGTGAGTCTCATGTTGAATGAAGAAGAACTCTTTAGATTTTATTGCGTTTTCACTAATTAAATCATCATTATTGACACATGGCTGGTAGTTAAGTTTATATTTTGAATAAGCATAAATGCATATAACATTCAGTTTCGTAGAGACACCGCAAGATGACGCGGGCTCTTATAAAAATCACACTGACTCCGGAGCACACGTTTTAACGCCATTGCGTACGTATAACTTTCTCGCGCGCATTCATTTATTTGTGTAACAATATATAAGTTATTGGCGGTTATTGGTTATCAGTTTAAAAAATACTGGTGTCTACATAAATTTTCGCAGTCGCCGAAAAAAAACGGTTTGATTTATGTAGCTTTTTAATTAAATTTATTATTGATGCCTTGTTAATATACGGAAGTGTGAATTGGTCCGAGAGCGCACAGTATAAGAGGTTATTTTAATGGGGTATTCAATAACCGATTCCATTCGACGATATGGCGGTTTCGAGCAAACGTCAGAATAAATAATTTTAAATTAATGTCTGCTACTTTGCTTTGCAATTTATTATTTGTGGAAAAAATGGTATTTTAAGAAACATTGTCGATTAGAGTAATTTTTAAGAAATGTGTGTTGGAATACAGTAAAACTGTTTTTGGAATGAAGCTCTGATTACTATCCTGTTCTTGGTATTATTAGCCTTTTTATGGAAACTTTATTGATTATGGAGTATGGCGTAACATTCTAAGTAAGACCGGACGCACGGAGGTCACAGATCGGACCAATTGTGCTTATGATTTGATATAACAGAAAGGAAATGTAGTATAGTTATAATTTGATACCAACAACTCCACCTATTAATAATTCGCTAACATCATGAAAAGATTTTAAACAATTCTGTATAAACTATTGGACGATTTAAGAAGACTCGTTGCATGTGCAAGTTTGGAGCAAAATAAAATTCATAGGTAGTACCTAAAGGGTTAATGTTGAGCAACAATTACGCAATCCATGGTAGTTTTAAGTTTAGTACGTAAGTTAGTGCGAGTACCTGCCTGAAGAGGAGCAACGGAAGGGAGACTCGAGAACGTCAGTCGAGTGTGAACGGTGAGTAAGAAGTGAATGTAAAAAAAAGAAAAGATTGACTGAGCGGCACCGTAACTCATACCGAAGAGCCACCAGCGGACATCCAGCACTAGGACCGCTTGTGAGTCTCCAACCAGTAAAAGGGCTGAGCTATAGACGCCAATAAGAACCACGTGCGACCATCGAGAGCTGCGCATACTTTGGAAAGTCATCTGCGGACACAATCGTCATCGCACGCCCGAGAACGACGTGCATCCCCCATAAACGAGAAAACTTTGGCACAAGGTTAGTATGAAGTAGATTTAAGAATTTTAATAAATTATAAATTGATTTGTGAATTTAATTGAATCACGTCTGTATATACAAATTACGTATTGGCGCCTTAAAGCTCACCGGCAGGATTGGGAACAGATTAAAATCGTGAAGTGTACTTGACTTGGCACCATCCTAACAAAATAACGATCTCAGCTTCATTTCTTACATATGATCCATTCTGGAGGTCAACGTATCAACTAAATAATATTAGACTGGCAATGCCCTTATGATGGATACAATTTTTCTTCGTCTACGGAAAGAATCATGTTGATGCTTTTGGTGGCGCCCATAAATGCTACTTTAGGTACTACGGTAAAATTATTACTATATCAGAGCTAATCGTTAATGCCTTCCCAAACCATATTATCCATCATAAAAACACAAACCCTGATGATTCAACTGGCTTTGCGAACGGGGAATATTGCCGACCCTTAATGAGAAACTTATGGGCCAAACCACCCACCCAGTGTAATCGATCCTGACATTACATTGCTTGCCAACCAACATAGATCCAGCATTCTACCAGACAGATCATGTCCTACGGCCGCCAAAGTTTTTGCTGACATTGGCTATGGTCGTTGAGGATTAGGTGTTCCTCGCACCCTAATCGTACTTCTCCCTGAACGCGGTCTTCGCAAATTCCTGCTGGTTTGCGAAAGTCTCCGAGTTTGCAGTGGGCTCTTAACATTTTCCGTTCCAGTTTCCGTTTCCGCAGGTATTCGTTCAGAGAACCATGTCCTGTGAGTAGGTAACTCAGCGGCATGCTGATTTGAAAGGATCCACTCAAACGTTATCCTTCCATTACTGTCCTCATTTTATCGGGTTTATTAACCTCACTAACGTTTAACTCACTCCAGTCTGTAATCAGAGAAAGCCAACCCTCCACGATGAGCAGTAAATATGGACATCCACGCTGTCCATCTGTCCATCTCGTCTCTGCTTATCCAACGACACATCGTTACTCGTCTTCCACTGAAGTAGCTGCGCCATAATCCTGCTTCTTGGCTGCTTCTTTTCGAGTTTGAACCAAGGTTGTACTTCCTCCTTCGAAGCCTATAAAGACTCCGTATTCATAACTCGCTGTTGACACGTCCACAGCACTTTGAACTACATTTAATGCGTCTTCGGTGCATTAACCCCGAGTTAAACCTAATTGATCCCCGCTCATCCGGTTTTCCATAGTATCCTCAGCAGGTGAGCTCGACTAAGTGAGCTTCCTTTCAATCTGTTTACTTCCTTCCCCCTATTTACCTTTTTTCTTTCCTTTACCTTCATTTCTTCCTATCTTCCTACATTTCAGTAAACTTTGCGCACAACAACTCACCGAAGTTTCAACTTAATCCGATAAACCATTTATGTATTCATTCGATTGAGATAAAATGCATAAAGGACAAATAAACATGCATATATAAAAAGATTATCAAAAAAAATCATACTTTTAATTATTTTACACCCACAAAGTATAATTCTAAATAAGGTAAAGCTCCTCACAGCCAAACTGTTGCTACATTTTCGCTTACATAATCTCTAGACACAATCACGATATCTGGTATTTCCGTTGTGCACCATAATTACAACTCATATACTATACACTTTTAACACATCGTCTGCATTACAAAATAATGAAATATGCCAGAGAACATATTCGATTAGCAAAAAAATAAGTGTATATATATATATTATAATTTATAAGACATCAGCGACGAAAAACGCGAGACGCTCGCGCGACATGTCGTTACATTTTGTCTTTTTTCCCTCTCGTCTCATGTGATATTGCAAATAAGTTATAGTTTATAGTTAGATTAAATATAAATATGCGCAAGCGCGCACTTCCTATACATGTTGTTGTATGCGCTTAAGCTCATGCGCGCTTTTATTGATTATTATTTTTCTTAATGCCGCTATACGCGCGCAAGCCAATATAGTCGAAAGTTCTTGTGAGCGCGCGCGATCTTAGAGATATAATTTTTGCGATATATGACACAATGGATTAGTGCGCTATAAGTTTAGTATTTATTTATGTAATTCACTGTGTCGAACAAGAGAATCGTGTTTGATTCTTTGTATATGAATTTTCCGTGAGTGCACGCGCGTTTTTTTTTTGGCTTTGCACAAATATGAAAACTTATTGTCTACATATTATAATATTGATAATATATTGTATGTGACTTTAATCTTTAATCCGATAAAATTATATTATGTTGCGAAATATATAGTATGCTGCTGCTGTTTATGCACAGACGCCAGATTATGCGGCGCACTATTATATACACATTATTATTTAGTTTATTTATGACCGCGGGAGAAATGCGTTTATTTGGTGTCATGTTACAAAATGACTTTTTGATGTTTTTTTTTTTTTGCAAGATGCGCGCGAACATCTTGTACGTAAAGACAGTTGTACAGTTACAAGACTGTGAATTCATAGCGATCGGCTATGCACACGGTGTTCAAACACAGCATTAAGTGAGAGTGTTATTGGACAGTCTGTTTATTTTAAATGTATGTTATATGCATAAAAGCTTC
The DNA here is from genome assembly GCA_027564075.1 of Bolitophila hybrida. Lineage (NCBI taxonomy): Eukaryota > Metazoa > Arthropoda > Insecta > Diptera > Mycetophilidae > Bolitophila > Bolitophila hybrida. The sequence continues at coordinate 5,180 of JANSTU010001760.1, forward strand.
ACAAACAAATTTCATATAAGATGGTATTTAATTTAATTATATTTAAACAAAGTCGAAAAATATATTTTGCAATAATAATGCGACAGTTTAGTCGAAACAAATACCAAAATAAATGTGTATCATATTCAATAATATTTTTTTGTCGAAAAATCCTAAAAAAAGATAAAATAAAAATAATAAATATATATTTTTAATTTACATTAAATCTGAGAGGTAAGCTTTAATTTTGTTACTTAATGGAAGATATTTATATGAAAAACCAAAATTTATATAATCAAATTTATTTTTTAATAAATTAATTAATTAATAAATTTATATTTTTAATTTACATTAAATGATAAAGCTGGCTTAAAATAATTTTGTTACTAAATGCAAAATTTACATAATTAAAAAAAAATTGACAAAGACAAATAATAAAAAAAAACAATTGAACATTTCATACTTTTACGTAAATTTTGTCTTCTAGTTGGTCTTGTTTTATGCATAAAAGTATCAGCTATAAAAAAATTACGAGAAACTTGACGTTTTTATTGATTGTTTTCCATGGTCAACAAATCAGCTGTATAATTTTAATCTGTTCTATTAATACCGCGTAACCAAAAAAAAAACTAATTATATGATTTTTTTCAGGTATTCAGATTCTATTTTGTACTAATAAAGGCTAAATAGTGTAATAAATAAAATTACATTGATTTATATAATAGTGTATTTTGTGATCTTTGCCTGCCCTGAGACGATGTTTCCTTTTAATTGAATATAAATTAGCTTATTGACGGCAAAAAGATCAAAATAACTTTAATTAAATTATACCAAAGTTCTAAGTTCACAAACCGTTCAGTTAACGAATATATAGGTTTGTGAATTTTATAGCCAATTTTACAAGCCAAATACTGATACCACGTTTTAATACTATTACCTTAAGAAACTCGTTTTTCGTAATGGGTTCTACTATTTGGAACTCAATACCGCGTTCGATTAGAGATATTTTCTCAATAAATTTATTTAAAAAAGCTACTAATAACTACTCGCAATTCTAGACCTCTTACATTTCGATGTTGTTCGTGATGATGTTTTTACGTTGATGATGTGATGTTCGCTAAACTATGTATATTTTGTTTTAGTTTGTATAATTATTTACTATTCCACTTAGTTTTTCTTTTGCCTTTAAAATATCTATAAACACACATATATTATATTATATTATGTATAAGACTGTCGGTATTTGTGTTTTGTTAATGAATAAATAATAATAAAACCAATACTTACAAAATGTATTAAAAATTTATGTAACTGTAACAACTGAGAAAGCTATAGCTTTGTTTCTGAATTTAGGCCTAACAACCAATAATTATTTTTCGTTTGCAAGATTAAATTAAAATTAAATTTATAAAATCGGGTTACAAAGGGTTAAAACTCAGTTTGAGTTAGTTTAAGTTTAGTATGTAAGTTAGTGCAAAGACGCTGGAGCGGAAGTCGACTTGAAATGGGGACAAGAGGTTGTGTGGAGCAGAAAGATAATAAAAAAGCGAACACCATGTTCCCAGAACGGGCGCCAGAGGACTCATATCCACGCGGGAAGGACAGTGCCAAAGCCACCATTATACAGCCATATTGAAAACCAGAGCACTTGAGAGTAACAGATACAATTCCAAATGCCATACAGAAAATTTATTCAGATTGAATAAAGATCATCGTTATTCCTTTTTCGATAAATTTCCATCGCTTACCCTTACCCTCTTGGAAAAAAATGCAGACTCAGGAAAGTCAGCAAGTGGCCCGTAAGCATCCCAGAGGTCTTCTTTTAAAATATTTTAAGAAGATCCTCTTGACATGTTCAGCCAGTTGCCAATTTTCTGACGGAACGATAATGTTTTCGCCGTATGCGCTCCCTAATGTTCTTCTGATGATACTGTTTGAAGGATGTATTTTTATATGCAATAAAATAAAATCGAGAAAATGTGCCTTTCTTTGGTTTACAGAACCCGTCTTTTCCATTTGGACAGCACACACGGCCCTATTTGTGCCAAAAAACAATTCACACTTTCGTGTGCAACTTGATAAATTTCGCACATCCTATTAATGAGTGGGTGTTGTAGATGGTTATCGTGGATCTAGTCTTGTTGGAATGTCAAGCTCTCGAAACAGAAATATTTGCGTGGCCACGGTAATAGCTCGCCATCTAAACCCTTTTCCCAGTAGATGTGCAGGTTAATTTTCACTTCTTTGGATAATTGCTGGTGTCGTCGCAGTGCGTCGATGTCCACCACCATAGAGTTTTTGTATCCCTATTAGTACTGCCTTGAGTCTTTGAGAATGATTTTGACTTTGCACTACTTTCTTGGCGTTAATGTAGTTTGTACATAATTGTGGTTTGTATTTTAAACAGCAGAATTTTTATAGAGAATTTCGACAAAAAAAATGTATAAATATTTTCATTTTTTTACAATTTTTTTTTTTTTAAATAACCTAATGTTTGTAATTTTACTACTTTCTAGTACTAATAGGGTTACTGCTACCAGTTACACCAAAACGTTAGATGGTACGATGCATACATTTCTCGTTCAATTTAATTTTAGCAGCGTTTGACGTATTTGAATGATTGTTTTACCTTCCAAATGAAGTACAACCACCGAATTTCGTTTTATTTCCAATGCCTTCATCTCGACGACATATTTTTCAATATCTCAAAGAACAACCATAGAAAATTTTAGAGTTGCCCCATGAACGGTTTGGTTTTTATAGTAGTTCGATGAAGACGGAGACTTCTAGTGGCGGACCTGGTACACCTAAATCTAAATATTACAACCAATAAAATTCAGATTGAAACGAGTTCAACTATTTCGTCATCACAATCAATGAGCACAGTCTGACAGTTTCTTCAAACAAGATTCTCAAACTAATGTTGACCTTAAAAACAATTATTTTTAATTATATATATTTTTAGTTATTTTTTTCCCTTTTTTGTTTAATAATATGACGTCACTGTGTGGCAGTTGAAATAAATTTGGGATGGATCCGAAGAGATTATGCGTGTTCGGACCACGCACATATTTAAATTGACTATTTCTTCAAGAAACTTGTCTTGGCATTGTGGAAGATGTAAGCATAGCTCATTCAGAACATCGACGATGGAAAGTAAAAAAAACGTATAGAGAAAATTAATGAACTCAGTACTATTGTTCACAACTTACTTGTTATAATTACGCCTCTTTCTGATACTCCTGTTTTGTCCTAGTATTATAATAATGTAACCATTGTTGTACCAAAAAACAAACGTTATTTGCCCATCTAAAAAAAAGTAACGAAAACATTTATGCTGCTATTTATTCTGACAATTTCGTTGAACTCTTTTCATCGACTTCAAAAGGAAAAGAGATTCACCGAGTACACAGCTAAAAAAAGTTCGTGTCGATAATCCAATCAGAACGACACCTAAACGCAGCCTTTCAGCCATGATAAACTGCAGACCTCAACGTATTCCTCAAATTAATTTAGACATAGCAAAATGATCAGTACTGTGATTCAGTTTGGATAAGCGACGTCGTATTTTATCAACATTTCTCAGAATTGGTAACGCATGTATATTTGAATTCTTGTTTATGCAGTAATACAACTGTCATTTAGGGAGATTTCAATAAACACCTTCCGAGCAGTTCATTGAGATGAAAAGTTATTTTTTTAGATTAATATAAAAATACTTCATTTTTTTATGTGCAGTCACAAAGGATCAACATCTAACAAAAAGATCGACTCATCGAATTAATGGAGGCAAACTTTATGTTTGCATTTGGTAAACATGACTACATTTAAATACAATTAATAGAAAGAAAAAAATATATTTTTTTTGTGTGCCTTTAACATAAATAGCACCGCTGTTTATACAGTTAAATGCATTTTTGACATCTGTCATATCTATTATTTGTATTATTTATCTACAAACGTCATAGTCGACGTCAAAAATAAAAAGAGTTCGTCTAATGTCTTGCATTAAATAGACATTTTGAAACAGTCGAGTTTTGTAATTGTGTGTGTTCACAAATTTGTTAAAAATATATATAGAAATTGTTAGAAACACCCTGTACTATTCTGTGCGCCAAAAGAGCTAGCGGTCTTAAAATGACGAAGGATCGTCAGTGTGCTAATATAGAAAAGGAATACAAACATTGAAAAGCACACACACAAAAGAACGACGTTTTTACAAAGAAAGCGAAGAAATTATAGAGTTGCTGGACACTTTTTGTTTTGCCGTCGTATAAGGACAAAGTTATTGGCAACTTCAAAAGTTCTAAAAAAAATATTTCATAGGTAAATTAAGTCTTGAAGTGAATGGTGTGTTTTCGTGTTAATATGTGTATGCTTTGAATTTCTCATTTCAGAGAAAGGTAAATATTTTGCCATATTAATGTGTGTCTCCAGTCTCCTGATCGGCACCTAAAATAATGTAATACCACTGTTGGAGACGTCCACAGTGTAGTGCGTTAGCTATAAAGATTGTTTTTGTGATTCAGGTACACATTAGTTTTAGTTAGATTTAGTTTAGTTTTAAGATAATATCAAATAAAAACATATTATAAGTGGCCTTTTTGTATTAATGAAAAAATCATCAAAAGATGAGAAAGAATGATCGCCGTAGCCATCCCTAACCAAAAATAGTTGGGCCAGTTACAATTTGCTCTACTATATCGACTTATTGTTCTAGTCTGTCATTTATCAATATTTCCATTACAGATGCATGTGTAAATACCTTTTTTTAACTTTTTTGCTGACGGCAGTGAATTTATTTTCATGTTTGCCTTTTTAGAACTTTTCTGAACAATAGACATTTAAGTTTTAACATTATCAAGTTAAGCAAATTAAATTAAATTAAGGAAAAGGTGTTTCCTAACTTGCTTAAATACAAAAAAAACTCAAATAAAACGAAAAAAATGTGCGATTTAATCAATTTCTGCATTTGTAATAGCGAAAGTTTTTAAGCCGAATTGGCACACTTCACACAATAATAAAAATTCATTATAAAAAAAATTAAACAATAAAACACATTTTGAAAATATTGTAAGCGCTTTAATGTGAATATACTAGACAAAACTATGATATCAGTATAAGTGTGGCAATCTCAAAGATATGACATCATCATTTTAAATACAATTTCAAATATCAGGTTTTTATACGTTAATTTAACATTATTAAAAAAGCGAGAGAACAAGTGAAATAACAAAATCTCCAAAAAATTGTTTTTTGGAAATTATATACAAAATATCTAGCAATTCACACAAGCAAAACCGCGTCTCTAGATGTGCTTTCTCTAACGTCATATGCACACCGCTGTCACCAATTGCGTCCGAAAGCTACCGCCGCATTCTCCCCAATTCATACCGTTAAGTAACAAGACTTTTTCGATAGCTTTGTTCTTCACTTTTACTCTGCTCTGTGCTAAGAATGTATTCATTGGTTAAATATACGCATAAACGAGCATTCGTGTACACAAAAGAGCACAATTATTATACTCTGCGCTCAGCACAAGAAACACAGTCCAAGACGGCCGGCGTGCTTCATCGAACTATCCAAGAGAAACGAAATGTGTATGTGTGCGTGCTGCCGCTCATTTCATATTATGCTTATCAATTCTCTGTTTGCGTTCAGTCTGGTTTCGAACGTGATCCGGCATCGCCAGTGCAAGAAACACACTCCTGAGCACCAATCGCGTCTTTAGCTTATAACATTTCGCCGTCTGCGGTTTTAACGCGCGCGTATGGTCTCATCTTGCGAAGCGCAGTCTTGTTTTTTACTTATCTTTGCCGTCGTCAGTGTTATGTGAACTGTAATTAAACAGTCTCCTCGAAAAGTGTACTACAACCTCGAAGTGCATGCGGTGAGACGAATTTCAGTGCGTGTCTGTGCAAGGACAGTTTTATTGTTTTTGTTCCGTATAAAGTAGTTTAATATCGATACTAAGTGAAAATAAGTGTTTTCTGTATCCACTGTGTCCGGTGTATTTAACACATGCATAACTCTTCAAAAGTGACCATTAAGCAAGAACATTATAATACATTGTGTACATCTGTATATAGACGAATAGTGTTTTATTTTGCATAAACGGATAATTTAAGCTGTGCACCGAGATGGTATGTACTTAATCTCTACTGTGTGTGTACTATGCTCTAAAGCATATTATCTTGAAATGCTCGTTTTAACATTTAATTATTATTATAACATATTGCATTTAGCTGAGTGCATAAAAACGTGTAGAAGAACATTGTTTTAGAATAATTACAAATTTTATAAGCATGGGCATCGGAGATGTGTGTTCTTTGTTCTACCAGGGTTTAAATATTCTATTACACGGATATTAATATAATATAATATGCAATTTATAATTATTTAACTATAATTGCAAATAATGAATTTCATTTTGTGTAGACGGGCATCAGAGGCAATTTACTTTATGGACTGGCCTATTGCATAATTATTTAATCTTTTTTAAATTATTATAAATGCATTTTCTTCATAAATATTAAATATATTTTTTAGAGACAAAATTAATGAACATCCAAAATATTTAAAAAAAATGCAAATGCAAAAAAATAAAAAAAAAATTAAGTATTAGTATAAAAGTTAGTTTTAATTTATCTATATAATTTGAAACAATATTTGGGAGACCGTCAAAGTTACGATTTATTCTAGTATTTTTAGTATTATCAAAAAAAAATATTTCAATTTTTATCCGAACACACAGAAAAGGTACACTATCAAAATGTGTGTTCTAATTGAAAATTCAATCCAATACACCTTATCATTAAAGAATATATTATTGTGCTTCCAAAATCACTTTCTAAATTTCTGATTTGCTAGATATTTGAATTTTTTGTCATAATTTCATTGAATTTTAGCTTAAAATTAGGAGAATTTATATTTACTCTAATTTTTAATTTGATTATAATTTCAATGAATTTTATGTGGCAAAGGCAGATGTGTCTCACTTTTGCTTAAAATTTGGGAAATTAGTATTTGCACCAATTTTATTAATTGGCAATTTTTTGGGTTCTCCCTGATAATTTAGCTTTTTTGGCTGTCACTTCTTTATTTAAACTATTAAAACCAATATATAAGCCAGCAGAAGCCTCTGACCGTTATCCTATCCTTTAGCCTTTTCCTATTGCAAATTTGTTTGTAAGATTGCTGTAAGTAAAGTCTTTTTGAACTTTTAACTAAAATCGTTTTTAAGCTTCTTAACCTCTTTCATGTATACACAATGAGTATAAAGTTATTTGATTACATTGGTAATTGCTAGATATGTAAATAAAAAATAGAGTACAACAAAATCTAAAATACAAAACTGTATGTAATTTATGTCATCGTCACCAAATTTGGCTGACATTGCACATAAAATGCAAAACATGGGTACCCTACCAATAACTTGTTCAACAAACGTATTATAAATAAAATAAATTTTAACACGAACCTAACCAATCAATGTTGTTTTCATTCAATCAAACTGCTAAAACTGCTTAAACTGTAAAAAAGACGAACGAATGAAATGCGCTCAGATATCGCATAAATATTATGAGTCGTTTGCGGATCAAATTAAACGTCAAGCATGCAATTAAGCGCATGCCGATGCCAGTCGGTCGTCCGGTCTTAAGGAAGTGCATAGCGCGTCACATAAACATTGCTTCGTTAGGCATTCATACACACAAAATAAACCGGAGCACGCGTTTGCTGCCTTCGGTTTTTACTTATATTTTTTTTAATATTAAATTATGATCACACAGTGTTGTGAGATTTTTCGCACTTTATGTGACAGCCGTAAACACGGATTGGTGAATAACTCAGAAAAACGCATGTCTGCGCGCAGCACCCGAATGTGCCCCGCTCTTATAAATCTTACAATTCACCTTCTGACACTTTTCATTCATTTACTTAACGCATATTCTTTATAAATGACCTATAAACATCAGTGAGGTGCATGCGTGCACCTACGGTTATGGTATGTATGCGCAAGCGCGAGCGAAATTGTTTCTCGCCTCATGCACGTTATTAATTGAAATATTTAAATTCGTAATGAGATTCGCGGGATTAAAAAGGCGCGCACAGGCGTTACACCGTCAAGAAAGACTCTTTAACGTGATGTAAAGTAATTTATAACTTTTTGGGTGCGATTATTATTGTTTAAGATTGTACCTACGTAAATCATACACTCTGCACTTGCTAAATTCATGAGAAACATAATATGGCCTTGGTGACATAAAATATTTAAATTTCGGTTATATTTATAAAGCATAGCCAGACCAAACGAAAATGTTGATAGAGTTTAACCTGGGTTATTCTAAATAAGGCAAGGTTTTTGGTTGTAATTTTGGATTTGGAATATAAAATGTAATGCAAGACTGTCGGAACAAGATGCCTCGATTGAATTAAAATAACGTGATCTACATATATTTATTATTATCTCTTATTTTATACTCTGAAATATGTATTCTTTGAAATCAAGTAGAGTCCTGCAGCGCCGATCTGTTTTTTCCGTTATGTAACGTTTCGTAGTTCCATAACTTTTAGTTTGCAGTACATTAGCTCGTTACGACTATTAGCAATGCCGGTATCTAGAAGCGCAAAGGATTCGAGGAGAATTCGTCCTCTGGTGTTTGTCAATCTGATAACCCATTATGGTATCCCTCATCGGTTGATGGATGGATCTTCTGATGCCATCTTTCAGCATATCTTCTTCTCTAGCTACTGGGGTTTCTCCGCGTGCGTCATTAACTAGATTATGTTGAGTCACCTTGAATTCTTCTGTGGTCCAACTGGGCATTGCGTACATCTGTAAAAATGCACACTATTTACATTATTCCGTACAAATCCGTCCAATCATCCGGTAACTTCCTGAAATGGAAGCTTCCTTCGTGTCCAAATTAATGCGGGATTCATCTTTTATATCGTCAGGCTGCCCTACAGTGATAAATATTTATCTGGATGACTTTTTTAACGTTCTTCGAAATACTGAGCAACGGTTACTATCGTATATGTGATTGGCATTATTTGGGCGATCCGTTTTGCAGAACATGCACAGTGGATCTGCTTTGCAGTCCTTAGCGATGTGGTTGGTTTAACAACATCTTCTGCAGAGTTTGGAGCGATCTTTCTGATTGCGACATTTTGTGACAATATGTCCGAACTCAAATCCAAAATAGTAAATTAATAGAAGTAATCTAAAATTGAGATTGTTTACAATAAAAATCTAAAAGCGATATTATTACAAAAAAAATACTAAAATATTGCATTTAACTGGAATTCTAATTTTAGTCAAAAATAAAACCAGTAGGTCTATGATAAATAAACTAAAATACTTATGTATTTATCGTAATCATAATATAAATTTTTATTTTTTAAGTACAAAATCGTGATATTTTACATTATTATTAGTATTATTACCAAAGGAGCTTCACCGCGCTTCGACCACGACCGTTTGCGCTTCACGTTGTCGTAAGTGACCCACTTTTCATCTCCAGTCACCATCCGCTTCAGAATGGGGTCGAGTTTGTTGCGATTCAGCAGCGATTCGATTCAAAGATGTTTTTCAGCGTCAATTAGTGTGGCACCCATACATATAGCTTCTTCAAATGGTTTATAACTGTTTGATGACTCATGCCAAGCTCTTGGCCGATGGTACGGCTGCTAATATGCCAGTCTCTCTCGACCAATTCAGCGATTTTGTCGCAATTTTCGACGACAGGACTTCCGGTGCGTGGCGCATCTTCGACCACCTCTACATCAGAACAAACTATCGTTGTGCGGTGGAAATGGAAACTGCATCGGGTCCATAAACTGCACAAATTTTATTGGCGGCTTGAGATGCATTTTTGCCTTTGTCGTAGTAGTACTGTAAAGTATGTCGGATTTTCTCTTTATTTTGTTCCATGTTTGCGACACTATAACTCACGAACGATTTAACCAAACAACAACAAACTGTCAAGCGCGTGTGTACGCAATCTATAGCATGACCCAATGTAATGAATACAACTAGAACTACGCGCTTGCAACGACACCTAGCGAAAATACAGCAATACTTTGTAGCTTTTGTACTTTTTATAATAAGAGAAAATAACTCGAAATATTCTGTATACTTTCTGTATTTATTATAATAATGAGAATATTCTTTGTACTTTTTATAATATTATGAATATTATATGTCTATTACTACTTTATATAATATGGAAATATTCCTCTGAATATTTTGTGTACATTTTAATATTTACGAATATATTCTGTGTATTTTCGTTATTCGCTATATTTGTTTGATATTACTTTATTTGCAAATATTATTATTATATTCTATGAGATATTTGAGCTCGATGGTAACGGCCATCTTTTAGGTTATGTTGATATTTTGCCGAATTGGTTACTGTTGTGTTTGAAAAAGTATGTTTTACGTTATAGAATATGACGACGGATTCTGTGCAATTTTAATCAGAATTCTCTTTTACTACAAACAAAGCCAAAAACTTTATTTTATTCCTTCCCAATTTGACTCTTCTTTTTTCCCTGTCGTGTCAACAGAATTGTACGCAATGTACGCAGATGAGTGCAAGTCTGTCGATACATGATTCTTTGTGGCGTTGTTAGAAAATCAGATACTTCAATAGACTAAACGCCATCAATCTTTTAAATGAAGCTAGAAATGGAGATATCAGTATTTTATGACGTCAGTAGACAGCTAAGTATAACATTATGAGTTCTTCAATATTTACTCAAAATAAATATCCAGTATTGCCTCTTCTAAATGACACTTTTCTTATATTTAGTTTTCATTCCATTACATTCTCCTAGTTAATTCTATTAATTAACATTTCCTTTCATAAAAACCAAATCTGTTGGATTATATGACATTTCTCTACTTTTTCTTAAAATTTTGTATCCTATAATTGTCCTTCTTAAGCAACTGATGATACATTTCAAAGTCTGGACAACATAAAATATACAATTATGGTTTTGCATTACTATTTAAAAGATTCAAAGTTTCGCATGACTTTTAATAAATTATTGGTTTGGAATTTTGAATTCAAATTGTTGATATTACTGGTACACTATCCTTTAGTAAAAGCTATTTAAACTCAGAAATACGATGAAACTTGTGTATAAATCATGAGAAAAAGCGTGTCAGAGGAGAGGCAGGCAATGCTTTTGAGACAAAAATGTATTTTATTTTAATTATAATTATTGTTTTCAGGTATTATTTATCTGACACCGAAAAATAGATTACGCAGATGTTTTGCACACTACGGATTTAAATATAAAACTCAAAATAAAAAAAATTAAATAGAAAACTATAAAAAGAAATATTCATATTTTTAAAACAGAAAGAATTATTTAATTAACCATCAGCAAAAAAAAAAATTAAAAAAAAATCTTATGTATTACAACTTACCACTGAAAGTAAAACAATAATATCCAAATCGTTGAGTTTTGTAGATTACCGAACTTATCCAAAAAAACACATATTTTCAATATTTAATAATTATAACAAGTTTTTAAATCACAATCTCTTTTTTATATAAAAAGTATGTAAATTAACTTTCAATAATGCACATCAATCACTAATATTGAATACACCCACATGTTAGATTAGAAGAAAATGCACCTTCCTCACAATATACATCCAGTAGCTAAATTATATATACTATACATAAATAAAACACGCACCCGCACACGATTTCTATTCCCGAGCACGTCCTGCACGAGCGGGATTAAAATTTGAACTAAGCCTTGATTTGAAAAAGGAAACATAAACACGCGCTCCGGAATAAAGCACCGAAATCTGAGCCGTGCGTCTCATCGTATAACATATAGCATATATACAAAAAGAACATATGCTCTTTTTGTACTCACACGTGAATATACATATATATACAATATACATATATATACAATATATATATATACAATATATATATATATGTATTCATAATTATGTTTTTGTGTATACACCACGCGTCTGTATATGACTGCAAGACGTCTGTACTCTGAATGTAGATGTATTATAATATAGGTGTATGCAAGTGCGTCTCTAGTTCACGAAAATATAAATAATGATGATGTTGTTGAATCTCACACACTTACACATACACACACTACTGTTTGAACCCTCATATTTATGGAACACAGTACGCGAATGATTGAATCTGAAGCTGACAGACCGTAGATGCGTGTGCCAGTACAAAAACACACACACACACAAACATAGAAGCACATATCTACACACAGTGCAGCAGTGCAGTGCATTATGCATATACAAAGGCTACACATATAAACTTTCCAGCAGCAAGTGTTTCCTTTCATATGCACAGTGGATTAATAGACTTTCTTTGTGGAAATCGATTGAATTGATCAAAAAATCTTTTATAGATTTTTTTTAGACTTTTGTTTTTCCAATTAGGACAATAAGACTCACGTATCAATAACGCTTGCAAATAGTTGCAGTAATTTTTCGAAAACAGTTTACGGTCGCCATAATCATCTATCCATCTATCCACAATTTGCATCATTCGATCGTCAAATCGTGCGTACAGAAGAGGCCATCACCGTCGTTGAGCAAAATTTTGAGGACGACATAAATTAATCGAATCGTGATTATTGTGTGAAACAATTGGGCCTCTGTTTATCAACATAATGGAAGATTTTGAGGGATGATCTTGACCTACGTCCGTACAAGATCCATGTCGTCCATGAATTGAAGACGCAAGACCACGCTCAAAATGAGCTTCTTGTTGAATTCACAAAATGTTTTTTAAATATTTGACTGAAAAAAGTTCGAGTGTCCTTAATTTATTCCATTCCGGTGCCACAGCGCTAAAATATGGTAATCGGAATCTTTTATATTATAATTCTTTTTCTATTTTATTAAGAATGAAGAATGAAGAATGAAGTCTTATTTCTTTAAGCCATATATCCAGAAGTAGATCATTATCTTGGCGAAGTAACGGTTATATAAATCACCAAATAATTCGGTGACGAACATTCACTTGAGAAAAATACAGTCCTCGTTAGTGAATTCATGTCACAGCAAAAGAATTCACTTGACACAAATTCATACCGCCGAATCGAGTTTCATTTCTAATCGATAGAGCTTTTGCGGAGATTGTTTCTTCGCCACTTTTTTGATTTCTTGAAAAACATGTTTAAATTATTTGTTTTTATTTAGTTGTGAGTATTTGTGAAGTAATACTTACAATGGCTTTTTTCTTTTACGAATTTCGTCTCAAATTTTTATGAGCTGATTCTCCGCGCTGAAAAGTTCTTGCTACCTTAACGGATTTTTAGAGGTTAATGTTGAGAAATTGATTTTAGCTCAGAAGGTAGAACAGACTGAGGAAATGAGAAAGGCAACTGAATAATTGGAGCGGCAGACTTTCTTTTATTATTTGATGTATCATCAGACCAAAATGTTGATAGCTGCCAACGAATACCACCAGCTTAAAATTTGTTTCATTTTAAATCCCAATCACAAGTGTTTTTTACATTCATATATTTTTACAATTTACTATTTAAAATTTTGACTATATTTTGATTTTTTTTCTTTTCTTTATATATTATCACATGAATTCCTATTTTTTTAATTTTGACTATAACATATTTTATTTTTGTAAGAACAATGTTTTTTTAATTTTGTTCGGTTTTTCTACCCCACTCAAA
>JANSTU010001771.1:0-18857 GCA_027564075.1 Bolitophila hybrida
AACGCGTTGGCCTGGCTTATGGGAGGTCGCCGGTTCAATTCCGGCCGGCAGACCGAAGTGTTTTTCGAATGTAGCACATTAAATCAGTAGGTTCCTTTTGATATTAATAGCCTATTTTTGAAATTAGTTATTTATTTGGAATAACGGAACATTAATGCCATCAATTTACATATACACACCCTGTATAGAACAATAAGTGTATGATCGCGTTGATGATTCACGATTATGAATATAAATAGCAAGATAGATCTCGGTGCATAAAGATGTCTCAAAAATATTTGCATTTGCCCTGCAAAGTTGTTAGAGTCGCGTCAGGACAAATGAAGACTCCTAACCATCGGGATGTGTTGTTAGTGTTAGAGCACACAGTAGCTTTAATAGGGGTAGCACAGCACAAACATCACATTAGAATGAACTGACCAGTCGTGTGAACCCGTAATGGTCTATAAATCCGGTGAACGGCATCGCACACTGGCCCTATGTCCCACAAGGGATTACAGGATCCAATGAGATAGAGTGCAACAGCATATCATATAATCAATGCTATTTAACCCATTTTATTATAATCTAATTTACTTGTCTTACTACTTCTTACTTACATACTACTTTCAAGCTAGTAAAAAAGAATATATAATAAAAATTGAAAAACTTGTATAGGGTTAGTTTGTTATGACTCATGTCATACCAATATCTTTGGCAATTTAATTGGTTTAGACGACAAATAGAGCATTCTAAATTAGCAATTACAGTTACCGTTTCTGCAAAAGTATGCCACAAACAAAGGAAACATACTTGCAAATTTGAATGTTGTTATGTTATGGTAAGTGTATGACGATAAAGTATGGAGATAATCACAAATAATATATTAACATGAAGTTTATGAAGACAAACAGAGACAATAAGTATAAAAGACAGTGGCATTTTTATAACAAATCTTGGCAACAGACAGTGACAATAAATTTAGTAATTTAATTGTCAGTCATAAGTAAAAGTTAAGGTAAAGTATGACAACATAAATGTACAACTTAGCAACTTAATTAAATGTCGTTTGGTTTAGACAATTAAGAATGACACAAGAAAAGAGGTTCAATTAAATCTTGAAAAACAGGGGTAGTTAACGAGTACGATTTAGTATTAGTTTATGGAGTGAAACTAAGAATTTTAATTCATAATATTTGAAAAGAAGACAACCCAATATTATATTTGCATATTAATTAATTAGAAGATTGATCCATATATCGAAAAACTGTGTATCCATAAGTAAAAATGGCTATACAAGTAACGCCTTTGTTAATCTCAATCATTTATCATGGGGTAAAAAATTGTAAATCTTCCATAGTCTTCGTTATCCAGCATAAATTCTTCCACCAATGTAGTTGACATGGTCAGTCCACTTAAAACGTTGGTCGAAAATGTGCAGGGAAACTACCGCGATGGTGACAACCACGAAGTACAAAAAGTTTGGTGAAGGATGATGATGATTTATTTTATTTTCTAAGAGCAGTTCATATAATGGAACTTTTATTTGTTGTTTTATAATGCCAGATACATTTTTGTTGTTATATAAATGCTGTATTTGTTAATTTTACCTATATTTTTAAGGTTATGTGTATACTTCGCGGTTTTTCATGACGCATTTAATTACACTTCTTGGTCGAAAATAAAACCTAAATTTTTCGGAAATGACCACGTTATTCAGCATCAAGTCTGACCATGTTGGTGTTGTGTTAAGGATTGTCTCGAAATTTAAAGTGATTGAGTTAAAATTGGATTTAAATGATAAATCATGGATATTTTCAAGGTCATAGTTAGCTCTACGGATTGTTTCTGGCATGTCTATCGCTGAAGAGCAATAACGGACCCAAAACTAATACCTGCGGAACTCCAGAAAAAAATCCTAAGGAATTTCGATGTTTGACTTGCACTTAAAACTTTTTGTGATCTCTCTTTAAGATAGGACTGATTGGCTATTATTATGTATGCCTATTTTTCCGGATTTTAAAAAAGAATTTGATAGTTCCTTTTTAAAATCCAGAAAAATAAGCATAGTTATTTTGTGCAGTTGGGCAGTTGATGTACTGTGTAAAGCTTGAAAACCTGATTCTTTATCTGATAACAGATTAGAATCCGAAATGTATGTATTAATTTGATCACGCACAACAAACTCTAAAACCTTGGAAAGTGCTGGCAACAGACTAATAGGGCGATAATCATTTACACTTTTCGGCAATGACACCTTAGGTATTGGTATAACTTTTACTTTCATCCATTGACTGGAAGATTTTAATATTGTGTTAAAGATATGACATATATCTCATTGTATCCTGTAATCCCTTGTGGGATGCCGCAAACCGGATTCATTGACCATTATGTCAACGGTTACGAGTCTTAATTTGTCCTGACGCGACTCTAACAACTTTGCATGGCAAATGCGCATATTTTTGAGATATCTCTATGCACCGAGACCTATCTTGCTATTTTATATTCGGAATCGTGAATCATCAACGCCATCAGACACTTATTGTTCTATACAGGGTGCGTGTGTATATGTTAATTGGTGGCAATAATATTCCGTTATTCCAAATCAATAACCTATTTCAGAAAAATAGGCTTTTAATAGCAAGAGGAACCTACTGATTTAAGGTGATACAGTTGAAAAACACTTCGGTCTGCCGGCCGGGATTGAACCGGCGACCTCACATAAGCCAGGCCAACGCGTTAACCCATTCGGCTATGGCTATGGTAAATGGTCTTCATTTGCATGATTACATTTACACAATACCACTCGGCTATGGCTATGGGTCGGTACCTAGCTACTGGTGAATCATTTAGCATTTCAATTACGAATAAGTTATGTTGGCATTTTAATAAAATATTTTTAAAGATTCTAGTCAAAGATTAAATGCAATTGGAAATGCCAAATTTAACTGAAGCTAGTTTCAAGGTAGTTCCTGAAAAATTATACAGGGCCATCACAAAAAAAGTTCAAGAAAATGTGGCACTCATTTTTTGTGACCCCTTGATCAATGAAACCAACTAAAATTTTGAAGTTGATTGATTGCGATTACGCAAACTATAAGATATTCAGTTGGACAGCGTAAATTTGTGCTTGATTTGCACAAAACTGGAAAATCGATGATGGGTTCTTTCGAACTTTTAGAATTTATGCACCGAGCATAAATGCAATGAAAAATATAGTTGCAACATGCGAAAATTATGGAACTCTCATTTCCGTCACTCTAAATTAGTGGTCGTAGAAAATCAGTGTGAATTGAGAGAAACATTTACCGTGTGCGGCCGTGTGCGGAATTTTATTGATAGAAATCCTAAATTATCTATCTGCATGATAGACTTCCCAAATTTTTAGATTTAAAAAAAACATCATTTCTAAGGTGCAACTATTGTCAGAATTAGCTAGAGTACGTAGAAGTAGAAAAAACAAAACCTACATCTTATGCTAGAATCACCATTTTTAAATTACTATGTGTTGGGATTTTTTTTGGCAAATGGTTTTTCGACGCATTGTTGTATTACCGAGATTTTCGAAGAATTGATTTGCAAATTGTATTTATGTTTGCACAATTTAAATAAAAATACTGATTTTTATAAGTTAACCTATAACAATTAACAATGAAACATTTATTTAAATCAATGAAGACTTATACATTTATTGGGAGAACAAGTTTTATTTATGAATGTCAAATTTATAAATAATAAATTAAATAAAATACAAATTACTAAAATAAATCTACTACAAATACTATATATGGAAACAATACATGACATAATTACAGTACGGGTAATAATAATATTTACAATTATTGATTTCAATATTCAGGACAGCATCTGACTCGTTGACCAAAATATACTGAATCTGAGTTTGTACCTTGGTTTGAACTTTATCTTTATGATTTTCATCGGCCAAAAATATTTCTTGGGCATCATAAATTGTACCGGGAATTTTCCGCTTGAGTGATAACCACAACTCATTCGGTAACGGGATAGACCTCGTCTAATCCCTTGTGGAACAAGTGATATGTCGGATTCATTGACCATTATGGTTTCACACGAGTGGTCAGGTCATGCTAATGTGCTGTTTTGTGTTGTGCTACTTCTAGTGAAAAAAACACTTAGGTCTGCCGAGATTGAACCGGCGACCTCACATGCTATGGCTATGGCTGTTTTTTTTTAATATCGTAGAAAGAACTTTCTCCATCTTCCAAAATGAGAATTTAAAAGGATATTATTATCGGCGACGAGATGTTCTCGGGCTCGTACATGATAATATTAGTGGATAATGTTATCCACGAAGTCTACGGTGAACATGTTTCCCGCGCTCAGGGAGACGTTGTTATTGAAGGATTTAACCCCTCTGCTGAAGATGCCGATGAAGGAATTGACACAGCCGTCGAAAGCGGTGTAGATGTTGTGCTGAACCACCGAATGTGCCAAATATTTTCTTTCCATGACAAGAAGTCTTATACTCTTTTCGTCAAGGACTACATGAAGAAGCTTATTGCTAAGCCTGAAGAAGCAAAATCTGATCAAGATGACACATTCAAAACAACTACGAACTAGCAGATGAAGGAAATTTTGGGTCGTTTCAAGGAGCTCCAGTTCTTCACAGGTAAATTGATGGACTGTGATGGAAAACCGCGAAGCTGGGATACTGGTGGTCGGTTCCATTCATTTCGTTAGTCATTTCGTGAATTTATTTTGACTTAATTATTCATAATTCGGCTTTCACATGTTGTTTTTTTTATATAAAGTATCACTTGTAACATATATTGTCATTGTTTTCATTCAAAAAACTTGAACGTTTTTTGTTTGCCATTGTGTTGTTGCTATCAGCATAGTACTCAAATTCATTGGATTGCACATTCCATGGCGTACTACGTTAGTCGGACTGTATCACACTGACAAAAGCAAAGTACTCTAATATACTTATAACATAAACATTTCAAACCAAAACCCGTTCCGCGAAACGTAAGACTCGAATTATTTAAAACAAGTACGGTCTGAATAATTTATTTTGCATCGCATGATCCGAATTATTTTAAAACATGTAAGTTCTTAATTATTTTTATAATTTCGACACATATCTTGATTAAATAAATGAAAAACACTTAACTTACACTTAACACTTACACTGCTCAAAAAATCGGAGCGAGCACGTTTTATGTTTTGCGTTATTGTAGTTTACGCGTTTACCGACCACTACTCAGAAGTTTTAATTTACTTTATTAATAAGTTTTAACCACCAAATTAAATTAAAATTGTCATGATAAAACCAACTTGTATAACTCTATCCGGACTCGTTAGCCAATGATCATATAATCAAAGCCATTTGGCCAACATGTGTTCGAATGAAAATGGGAATAGTAAAAAAAAGCAATTAAAAAACTTTTCTTTGATAAATCGTGACATTTCTTGTGAACAGTTTGACTATTTTTTTTCATCTAGTAGTAATGCATAATGAAATATAATACAAAAAAAAACAATAATAAAGTAAATACAAAAATCTGTCTTATTTTTAAGTTATTTTTGAATATTGCCGCCGGTTTCATAAAATTAAAAAAAAGGGGTTTGTTGATTACATTCATAATGTAAACAAAAGAATTTAATTTGTGTGTTAAATAAACCACCTTCATGAATATATAGAATATGGATCAAATTATTTTTATAATTTTTAAAATCGTCATTTAAGTTAAAGGCTGAGTCTCACAAATCAATTCGTACCATTTTAAGCGATTGTTTGGGCATGAAACGCCTTCCTGCTCGAGAGTTTCGAAAGACATTTTTTTTAATTTCCTCCAAAAAAGGTCGTAAAGGTTGCCTAAGACATGTTAAAACAAGTCAATTCTGACCCCACATTCATCAAACTGGTGGGACATGGATTTACGAGTTTGACATGCCAAAAACAAAAAAACACGTCAAAGTCGATCAAAAGCCAAGTTAATTCAAGTTTTGCATTCAGAATTCAAATATCAGACAGTAAATAGAGAATTAAAAAAATATTTAAATTGGTAAAATCATTGAAATATATATTCATAAAGCTTTATCAATAAATAACACGGCGTCCAAATATTTGTTATTCATTTTCATCGCAAGTTTTTCCTTCAACATACATACTAATATTACATACGAACAGAACTTAAGAAAAAATTATGATTTTAAAAAACTCATTAAATCAATTGAAAAATTATCCCTAAAAACCATTCAATTCATGTAATCTAATACTATGACCTGCGCTTAATTAAATGCCCTCTTAATTTATAAAACACTCCTAAAGTTTGTTTGAGCTATAACATACCTACCATCTCTACAAACACTCCACCCACTATCCAAACAATCGGGTATAATCTGCGAAATTGTAACCAGCATCCGGTACCAACACAAATAAAAAAAAATCCAATTAATTAATTCCGCAGTAATTTCCACCGCGCACGCAAAATTATTATCGTACCGCAACATAATTCCGCAACTTTTAATGTCCACCATTTTCCGTATGTCTATCTTTATTCCAACATAGAACATACGGTTGTGCATAAATACTACAAAACATAAACATGTAAACGAATATTTTTAAGTAGCAAATAATTTACAATTATGAGACCCATTATTTCCTGAGAATATCATCAAAAGCGAAATAATAAAAAAATAACGGTTACTGCTGCAAATTTACGTATACGTATACAAAGAGAGTACACCTTATCTGGTGCCATAGAGAACACCTACACACACATATACATATACATGTTATACACACTGAGTCACGGACTATCACCGTATATTAGGCGTATATACTACACAAGGCAGTCATCCCTCCCCACACCCAAGTACGTTATTATATTGTTTTATTATAAGTTTAAGCTGCTCTCTCCGCTTCCCTTTTTCTGGATCATTTTCCAGAGACGATGCGACCGAGCAGTAGCGATGGCGAGGCGTCCGGGCACAAGTACCCCTATATCTAATAAACCACCCCTATAGCCCACACCCCGTTCGTGTCGCACCGCACATCATAACAATATATAAATTGGCCTAAAGACTAAAACGACTGTGTGAGCAGCTCCTGTCTCCGGCAGCCCCCGTGTGTGCTGTATATGTATATATAAGTATATGTAATATGTTTGTATGTATGTGTGTCTCTATACATACGGCACCTTCTAACGAGGGATGCCTCCTCTGCGCATTGTCCTGATGTTTGATATTAAAAAGACGGCTACAAATTATGATTATAATTTCTTGGTGACATTTATGTGTTCAGCAGAAGCAAGGATATCTGGTGACGCAAAATTGCAACCGAGATGAAATGGATTTTTATCTTGAGGTTAATGTGGTGTATTTATGTGTGCGTGTGTGTATATGTATTTGGATATTAGGGTGACAGAATGAGGTTCTATTTGTGTAGCGTACATTATAATTTAACACTTATATAATACATTTAGAACAATGGCGGACACTATTCAAGATTCTAACGGCATATGAATGCAAATGTCTAGAAATCAACCCTTTTGAGGGCGTTTTTAACGAATGGGGTGACAACGCACCTTCAAACTACATTGTAGGTGCACACACACAAAGAAATTCATTTATTTCGTTTATTTAAACTTGACAAAAAAAATTACCGAAACAAATAAAAAATAATAAAACGAGTAATCCGCACAAGAACCACCCTCGGAATTAATCCCTTCTCTCAAAAACATAAAACCTTGCGCAGCATTCAGATGTCAGAAATATGTGATTTATAAACACCCTTGGAGCTTAATGTTGTATTGCCATAAACACACGACACACACACACACAAATACATATAAATCTAATATGACTGTACTGTACACGATACCATGCCCGAGAATTGTATAAATATGAATGATAATAAGAACTGGTCGGGCTTGCGCTTCCGTGTGCCGCCCGCCGTACCTTTGCCAAGCACCTTGCGTTGACCTCTCCTCGGTGAGCACAGACATACACAAACACACACATTACTCCCATTCCGTAAACACTCTTCGGGTTCGCTCTGGACAAAATCGCGAGACATTAAATATATTTGGGGGGGCTTATATATGCTTTTAATAGTTTTTAAGCAATAAATAACCGAGCGATTCAGTTGCACTCTGGAAATGCGGGCACGGCGGGCGACTTGGACGCGCTCGAGCTTTGGCCAAGAGTATATATATATATAGTGCGCTGAAGTGTCGAGAGAGAGAAAGAACCGTTTCAAACAGGGGTGTATAGCGTTCGCAGTTGGCAGTGGACAGGAACATCTAATCCCTGTACCCAGTTATTGTATACAGATATAAATTATGTGTACACCTTTACATACATAAAGAAAAGCACATATATATAATAAATATATTTAGTTTGTTTCTGTAGTTGATTCACTAATTTATTTAAAAAATATATTTTACCCAAATAAAATAAAAAATAGGATAAATGTACTCATCGAAAATGTATTTTTCGTTGATCACTTTCTACTGGAATACTATCTTTAAATTGACAGTATATTTATCAAAAGAAGAAGATTTGTCTTCTGCAGAAACTACAACTTGATTCTTAAAAATATTTTTATTACAATGAATTATAAAATATAATCTAAAAATCGAAATTTTAAATATTAGTGCTTTTATTTTTATGAAATATGACTTAAAAGTCGAAAATAAAAAAATTTAAGTTTCTATCTGAACTTCCTATAAAAATATAACTAAAAAATAAAGTTTGAATATCGAAAAAAAACTAATGTTCTAATAAATTATAAAAAAATATGAAAAAATAAAACGGATTTTCTAAGAAACGATTATTTTCGATTTATCGAAAATCGAAATGCTCTAATGAGAAGTATGAGCATTCTAAGATAGCTAATCAACTATGAATATCCGTAAATCAATTATACTAAAATTAACAGTAACATTTTGTATAGATAGAGAATTTAGTAAAGGAGGAAATAAAAAAACTACAAACTAAATGAATATATGAATATCCCACCCAAAACACACACTATTAAATTGAAACACAAACACACACAGATAAACATTATAGCCCGAAATTGTAAAGGTGCAATCTCGTGTAAGCGCTACGCGCAATTTTATTGGATTAAATTTGTATTCTACGCATAATAAAACAGACGTGTTTTATGAAGACAAACAATTCGGACAGTGTTGTTTGCTCTGGATAACATAAATGTTATACGCCATTTTATTTATCAACATAACAATATATTTTATATATATAATCTTCTATTTGACAAATACCAATCGATCTTTTGTGTTATAAATAACAAAATTCTAATGACGAGCAAGTTTTAAGACGATTTCAAAATAGCAAAAGTCATAACGATTTACAAAAATGGTAGTAAAGATAATGTTGAAAACTATAAGGCAATTTCTATACTTCCTGTTTTCGCGAAAATAGTAGAAACAATAATCTATAATCAATTAATAGAATTTCTTGTTCGGCAAGACAACAGCGTTATTCATTGACCTTAAAAAACCTGCAAAGTTGAATATATGATATGACGCAGTCAAATTAATCAAGAGCTTCTTGACCGATAGAAAACAATATGTACAAATCGAAACACATAAAAGTAACATATTTTATTAAATACAGACTGTGGCGTTCCGCAGGGTTCAAAACATGCGGCACCCCTTTTATTTTTATTTACTACTGACTTTTCAATTTAAAATTACACAGTAAAGCACAATTATACGCTGATGATATTTTCATTGTATTTTTTGCAAAAAATCATATATCGTTTTCAAATACAAAAAATATATTAGACCTAAGTCTACGTTATAAAAACCAAATCATTTCTAAATGCAAAGTTTCGTATCTTGGATTAATAAAAAAACTCAAACCTTACATGGAACGAGCAGATTAAAAAAAGACTTGTGATTGGCGCTCTTAGAACACTTTAAATAGAGTAACTTGCACAAAAATTTACTTTGCGCATATAACCCCTATTTGGTCAATTTACCCAATGTACAAAATACATGAATTAGAAAGTATACAGAATAAATACAGCACCTACGATCGTGAGTTACTTTCCATATTTCGAGGGCCACTGTCGGAAAGTTTGGGTACCCCCACAAAAAAGTTTTTTTAGATTTTCGACCTTTTTTGTGATAAATGAAAATTTTCGTTCGCTTCGAACATTTGGAGTTTTTACAGCTCATATTTCTCAAAATAAAACAATATTTAAATGGTGTACTAAAAATAGCTGATTATAGAAATGACGTTCAAATTAGATTCTTTTCATTAGTAATATGACCTCCCTTGGCCTTTATGACTGCACTACATACTCTCGACAATCTTTCAATGAATTTCATTCTACTCAATCTTTCCGATGGTAGTGGGTAACAGATATTACCTAAAATTTGCTTTTAGCCAGAAACTCGAGAGAGCAGCACCACATCAAGCCCGCCAACTGGATTATATCGACATTCTGAACCGAAAAAATATGTTCGATCTTTTGATATTTCGAATCTTTAAATTCTTATATCTTTAAATAACAATGATTAAACTTTTGATTTTATTAATTCAAATTTAAAGCTATATATAAATTATATAAAAACTTAAAAACAGGAATTTAAAAAGATCGAGAAAAAAAATTATATAAATTTAAAATTTAAAATTAAAGAGACGATTTTGTTAAAATTATTCATCGCACATCGCATCGCCGCAATACATAACTCTGTATAGAGGTCTGGAAAAAGAGCGTGGTGTAACACTCAATGCCCATGTGTGTCCATAGATTGTGCTATTTTCAAAAGCTCAATTACGAGTATTAGGGGAACTTTCAAAATAGCAGAAAATTCAAATTAATTTAAAAAATATTGGATTTTTTTTTAATTTATTAAAACCTAACTTACGAGAATTATTATATAATTATAATTATATAAACAATACAATTATTATTATTATTATATTATACGGTTATTCTCATTACATTTTGTCGATTTGTTGATCTCTGGATTAAACCGCTCCAATTTCGTACGGGATTCTAATTCACCGGAACCAAATGGAGGCACACAAATTAAAATTTATCATTCACACAACGATTGACATTGATAATTCAAAGAAATTAACTTCATGCCGGGCGACAATTCAACGCTTAAACACGATACGTGCTCTGAAGATGAGAGCTCCGTTGAAATTCATCCAAGAAAAGAAACGAATGTTAGTATGACATAAATGCATCCGAATCAAGATTTCCTAGAGATGGCAGATGATTTCCAAAAGACTTCTTTGCATGAATTAAAGCATGTATTGGGTAAGTTGGAGAGAGCTTTTTTCAACATTTGGCTGTATGGAAATGGAACTCTTCTTTGAATATGTAATGCGCGAAAAACAGGCATATTATCCATGCTGCAATGGTTATTCAATTTGCGGCTATTAAGTAAACTTATTGAAGCGACGGAATCTTGATGAAAACCAATTTTATAGGATTGTTAGGATATAAAAAGTATCACTTTTGCAAATAGTTTTTGTTTTGTAATATCTGTAATTATCAATTAAAAATTTGAAAATCAAACTGTTATTTAATAAAAACGTCAAATCGGTCCTTTTCTACGGTTGCGAGACGTGGAAAGTGACCTCAGCTCTGACCGGGAAACTGAAAACTTTTGTCAACCACTGCTTGAGGCGGTTAATGTACATCATTGTATTGAATTGTGGAGACGTTCCAGGCAAGCATCCGTTTCAATGCATGTTCGCGTCGTAGTGTACACACAACATGGAAAGCTCTACACTATACGCTATACACTCTACCGAAAAAACTCTATAATATACACGTAGCTTTAGAAGACTAAAATACACTTTAAAAACAGCAACTTTGGCAAAAAAAAATTTAATTCATACCTAATATATTTAACCCCTATTTGATCAATTTGACCAATGTACAATAAACATGAACTAGAAAGACTACAAAATAAATCCGTAAATGCCGCATGAAAGCAAGCGAATGACAAACAGTCTATTACACTGTACAACCAAACTTTTCTAACAGGCTCTCAATTTAGTGGGTACTAACATAGTAAATTAAATTTTGGAGTTCTTCTAAATCTTTTTACTTTCAAAAGAATTATCAGACTTCAGACTGCTACATAAAAGTAAAAAATATATTATTACGGTGTTTACGTTACGTTTTTATTATTTTTATTCTATTTTTCAATATTTATACGATATAACTTTTTACATTGTAAAATCACATAAAATCACATTTAACTTTTTTTATAAATAAATATAACATACAAATATAATATACTAATCAGTTATTCATTTTACAAACATTATTTCAAATTTAAATTATTAACGAAAATCCAAATATAAAATAAGAGTATTTTAAAATTGTTTGATAAAGAACAAATCGAAAGTTTGTATTTTTTTTAAATTACTGTTACTAATTGACAGAGTAGTATGTGTATAATTTTAATTTAAAAAAACTAAATATCGAAATTTTTAAAATTTTAACTATATAACAAAATTGAATATGTAAATAAAATGTAATATAATTTAAAAATTAAAATCAAGAGAAAATATTTCTACCGCCGAATGACTTTTTCAAGTGTGGAAACAAAAACAAGTCAAATCTGAAGAATACGGATCAGCAGTTCGCAGCCTAATTAGACTAATTTGGCCGTGACAACGGCGGAGGTGTGAGCAAGTGCGTTGTCATACTAGAAGAGCACTTTGCTGTCTTTTGAAATTCTATTGTCTTAGCTATCTCACGCACCATCAACTGGTGGTCTGCTAATACGAGATCGTGCGACCACGTTGACGTTCGTTAAACCAATTTATGACGGTCACCATCGAATGAGAAGAGTCACGGTACACACAGCATCCAAGCACTCATTGATTTCGCTCTGCGATTTCCCTTCTAAAAAAAAAAAGTTTTTTATTTACCACCCCCCTTTTGACCATTTTTATAATGGAGATAGTGGTAAATGTAATGATGCACTTACTATTTAAAAAAAATATTTTAAAAAATAATAATAAATTTTACTTTTTATTTTTTTATTATGAATTCAAATAAAAAAGTTTCTACAGACTTTAAAAAAGGGTGAGCTGATTAGGAGCTTTTGAAAAGATTTTACTCAAAGAATAATATTTTTCTATTTTGGTTATATATATTTTAGCGTAGATTTTTGTATTTTTTATGAAAATTCAATTTTACGTTATTAATAAGAAAGTTATGTATTTAAAAATATATATCTTATAAATACTATGATAGGAAAAACTTTAAATAAAAGTGTCTAAATATACATGATTTTGAAAATTATCATTTTTTTGTTAAATTAATAATATAAATAAAATTTTGAAAGCTATTTAAAAAAAGATAAATTACAAAAAAACTACGCACAAGAATGAATTGAAAATCATTTTTATTATATATTGTCAATTCATTTATTGCGTACGTAAAATTTGTAAAATCATTTAATTGGAAAATAGAAAATTAAAAATATTACAAAAAAAAAACGCTTACTTATATATTGATATTTTTATTCATTTTATTATAATTTCTAGAGAGTTTGAATTTCAGAAAAAATAGTATTGTTATCTTTTTGTATAATTTTTCATAACAATTTCACACATAATTTTTACCAACACCTAAATCCTCCAAAAGATAAAATTAAAAAAAAAACTAAAAAGTTATTTATATTTTTATAGTAACTATCAATGAATATAATTAAAATCGAAGCAATCAATCGTATACAATTTCAAGAGGAATTGATATAAGGTCTTAAATGCAAGTTGCACGTCGAGCTTAAAGTTTAGGAGTATTAATATTATTACCAACATAAAATAATATTTTAATGTAACGGTTATAAAGTGTTTTCCATCAAGAGCTGGAAGATTTGAAAAGTGAGTGAAACACGTTTTTTTGAGATATCAACTATTTTTTGTTTATTGGAAAAGTGTATTGATGACATTATGTATGGAATATGACATCGTTCAAATAGCCGCCGAGGCTCCACTTGGTGGCACGCATCCGAGTGGTCCAATTTTCGGTGACTCTAGCGCATAAATCAGGCTGAATTTGAGCGATGGCATGGTTTATGTTGATTTTGATGGGATCGGTCATTCGAGGCTTATTTGTATAGACCTGTGACTTAATAAAACCCGACAAGAAAAAGTATTATGTAGTCAAATCGCATGATCTTGGGCCAGTTCACGTCGCCTATGCGTGAAATAACCATATACCTTCAATTTGTTTTTACAAATTTTATACCAAGAGAAAATTATATTTTTTTTAATTGATTCAAATTCAAATTTGGTTCTGAAAAAGGGTTGGATTATGGAACTTGATTTCAGTGCACATTTAAAGAAAAATGTCTGAATGTATACTAGGCATACAGTAGACATTCTAAATATATAAAATTATTATATATTGTAAATAGAATAATTATATGTAAACCTAAATACGCTAATACACTATATATAAGGTTGTCAAATATTTCCCTTCCGCCCTTTTGTATTTTGAATTTCGCGGCTACTATAACTTTTGTAAATAGCCCAAAAATTATAGACGTGTAAACATGGAGTTCACTAACGCCGAAATTGGCGCTATTTTGAAGTTTTCCTTCGTTAAAGGCAAATAAGTGACATCTCGTGACATCGCCCAGGAGATGGGAGTTAGTCACCAAACTATTTTAAACCATCTGCAGAAGGCTGGATACAAAAAAAGCGGGTGGGATTGGAAAGGAATCATTCACTTTGAGCTGCTCCCATATGGCCGGACGCTTAATTATACAATCTACTGCGAACAACTGGACCGCTTGAAACAGGCGATCGACCAGAAGCGTCCAGAAGAAGTGTTCCACCAGGACAACGCCAGGCCACACACATCTTCTTTGGTGCAATTTTGCCCATTTCATTCTGCGGATCTTCTGTTTTTTATTTAAATGCTGCTTGTCTTTTGCCTAATTAACGGTAAATATCTCAAGGCCTACGTGGATAGCACACGTAAAGCAGAAATGAAAATTAAAGTAGTAAATACACGGTTCCTGTTTATTCTCGGCATTTTAAATGCTCACGGATTAACAGTAATATTTTTATTCTACGAAACTTTAGGATAATGTGGTCAAATTATGTTTATAAATATCTGCATCATAAGATTTAAAAATATGTTAAAGGTATGTATTAAAATCGCGATATAACACTGAAATTATAGGTGAACGAACTCCCATAATTTAGGGTAGCAGTATATTGATAAGGACCGCGCTCGGCCGGCGCGACAAAGCAATAAAAAGTTGAATAAGCAATATCTATCAACACAGCGTACAGCGATATGCTTGGACCCTAAACAGGACAACGACATATATAATATAAACAAGCATACACTTACACACACATATATACATATAAAGATTAGTAAAAAATAGCAATCGTAGGAATCTACTATATAAGCCACATACTGAATTATAATAAAGTTAGTTGAAAATAAACCTTTTACTCAAACACGTAGTGTAGACTACAACATAGTCCTTCGAGCCTACCTTGAATTGGAGGCCAAATAATAGCTCTGGATTTACAACCCAGACTACGAAAAATATAATCCACTGAAGGAAAAATTAAAACCAGACCAGAGCAGCCAGATAGAGCTAGCCGAGGACATAATAAAAAACCAGAGCATCCATATAGAGACAGCCGGAAAGAACAAATACCAAAGCAGCCAGATAGAGCCAGCCGAGGAACAAGATAATTCAATAAAAGTGAAGTGAATGCAGTGAAGTGCAGTGAATTCAATAAAAGTGATATGAATTCAGTAAAGTGAGCATCAGAGAATAATAAAAACTCCTAGGCAAAATAGTTAAATGGTCCTATATAAAAAAAATAGGTTAATTAATTAAAAGTCCTATAGAGAAAATAGACAAAAGAATTTAAAAAACCTATAGAGAAAATAGGTAAAAGAATAAAAAGTCCTAAAGAAAACAATAGGCAAAAGAATAAAAAGTCCTATAGAGACAATAGGCAAAGATTAAGACCAGACCAGAGAAGCGAGATTACCAAACTGAAAATAAACCAATCAGATAAATGAAAGGTTCATTCGGATTTCATACAAAAGACAATAAGATGGAAGAATGTCTGAAGGGCAGCAAGAAGATAAAAAATGATCAAAATACAATACTTGGATTGGATAATATAATACTAACTCGCACAGTGTCGATAAACACAAAAATGTGGAAGTTATTTGATGACGCAACAAATACAGCGCACGACGAAGAAAAGGGTTGTATGGGATATGGGAAAGTGGAAATATAAACCACGAAGATAATTAATATTCACAAAATCAGTGAATTGAATCAAGGAAAAAGAGAACGAAGATCTATAAGGACGTGTGTGAAAAATCGAAATTTAAGTGACAAGGGTTGTATAAATATGTGTCACGAAAAAAGTGAGCGGGAAGTCGTTAGAGCCAGACGAAGATGCGTGAAAACGAGTGTGGTAAAGGACATTACCGCTAGCAAGAAAGTCATCAACACGACCAGAGCAGAGCCAGAATCCAGGACAAATTATCAAGACAAATATAATTACTCAATTTGTAAGTCACAAAAAACGCACAAAAAATTGGGATAAAAACGATCACAAAGTAATCAACAAGGATCGGTCATGGTAAAAAGAGCCACCTTAAGGCCACATTTATAAAGGATGACAACCAAACGATAGGACAATCGAATCAAAAAGAAGAAATCCAGAACCCATATGACAATCACCATGATCACAAACTGAAGGTAGATCATTAATAAAGAGAGAAATAAGATGTGGACCAAATATTGAACCCTGGCGAACACCACAAGATAACTCAGCACATTGAGAACACAAATTATCGATAGAGACCATTTGAAATCAATCAACCAAATGATCGATTTAATTGCTCATTAACATTAACATTAGTAACATGTATTTGGTCTTGTTTATATTTAGTTTCAACTTATGTACATCACACCACGTATGTTTCAGATCGTAGTAGAATAAGACCACTTCCAAAAAAAACTTTTTTTTGTTGTATGTTTAAGTATAACATCCAAAGATTTTTATTGGATATTGGAAAGATGGCTGATAAAGAGAATTTGGTGAATGTGCGTCGTGTTTTTATCGCGAATTTAATGTAGTTTTTGTGTGAATAGTTTTTTTTATATTGAAACGTTGCAGTTTACTAATACTGATAAAGTAATATATACTAGTAATATGAGTTTGATTTCATAACTATTAATATATGTACATATATGTTTGCTGTGTGTTGTGTATACTTTATACTTTTACATCTCTAATGGTAGAAGCCAAATTTATACTTTTATAATATAATCCAAAATACAACCGTACAATATGCCTATACCAAACATTTTAATTTTTATATATATGGTTTAAGTTTTCTCTTTGTTGTTATTATTTGAATATGCTTGCGTGTGTTTATCATTACAGTTATTGTATTGTTGTGTTATTTGTTATATATGTAATTTATACTATATACTGTATATAGTATATTTATAAACGGTTAATGATTTTAACTGTTTCTACAGGAATGTGTGATATATTTACACACGAACATAGTTAGGACGAAAACTCTGAAAGATATTGATTTGAAAGTCACTGCTTCTTCGACAGGGAGGACACAGCTCGCATAACTAAAGTCGGGCATGATGCTGCTGCTAATACTAGGTATTTTTTC
This sequence comes from Bolitophila hybrida, assembly GCA_027564075.1. Classification (NCBI taxonomy): domain Eukaryota; kingdom Metazoa; phylum Arthropoda; class Insecta; order Diptera; family Mycetophilidae; genus Bolitophila; species Bolitophila hybrida. The sequence goes on from JANSTU010001771.1 coordinate 17,669, forward strand.
GCAATCATGAACAAAATCTCTATGCACTTTACTTTATGGAGCTTTGTACAATTAAATAAATTAGTGATTGACACATTTTTTGATTGTTATTGTGAAAAATCTGTCTTTTTCTCAATTTCAATTGTAATATTTATTTAAAACAGAGCACAGAGCACATATTGACTAATATCAACAGACCAGAGGGTTGAGTACCTACCAGGCGCGTAACAGGTGGCGAATAGGGGGCCTGTAGGCTGTAGCGATACAGATACAACAGAACTTATGGACGGAGGACACATTTAAGAGATAAATGGATTCTTCCACGAACCTATAGTGGGTGTCCACTACTGTCAAAGACAGGTGTGTTGTGTGAAAGTTATCAGCTTACGGACAGAGATTCCCCTATTCTATCTGGGTAGTGGTGCGGCTTGTCCGTTACCTGAACCTCTGTATCGTTGCAGCCACGGGTTTCCAACCATAAGGTTGGATCGCGGATCAACTCAAAATGCTTACTCTAAGGTGTTATACGTACCGTGCCGAGAGAGTGTGCTTCTGTGTGCATGGCTGAAATTCTTAAATAAATCAGTCTCTAACGTGTGTCTATCGGATATCTGGCTACCATAGCCATAGCCGAGTGGGTTACGGCGTTGTCTGGCTTATGGGAGGTCGCCGGTTCGATCCCGGCCGGCAGACCGAAGTGTTTTTTGAATGTAGCACTTTAAATCTGAAGGTTCCTCTTGCTATTAATAGCCTCTTTCTGAAATAGGTTATTGATTTGGAATAACGGAACATCAATTAACATATACACACGCACCCTGTATAAAACAATAAGTGTATGTATACGTTGATGATTCACGAATCCGAATATAAATAGCAAGATAGATCTTGGTGCATAGTGATATCTCAAAAATATGCACATTTACCCTGCAAAGTTGTTAGAGTCGCTTCAGAGCAAATTAAGACTCATAACCATCGGGGATGTGTTTTTAGTGATAGAGCACAGTAGCTCCAATAGAATTAGCACAGCACAAACAGCAAATTAGCTTGATCTGACCAGTCGTGTGAACCCGTAATAGCCAATGAATCCGGTGTGCGACATCTGGCCCTATGCCCTTAATTTAAAGTGCTACTTTCATACATTCTCCAGCGAACTTTTATCCCACATTTGGCTACGGAGTTAGTACTTAAGCAAAAAAGCCAAATATATATA